>VZTN01018466.1:67601-139800 GCA_013400515.1 Erpornis zantholeuca
GGGTCCCCGCACGCCGGCAGGGGCTGGGCACGGCCCGGCGGGTCCATCGCGCACCCGCAGTCGGCTGGAGCGGAGGTGCCGATGTTTTGTCCCGGTATTTTGTCCCGGTGCTTTGTCCCGGTGCCTGGGTGAGAGGCTGCAGCTGGAAGCAGCTCATCGCCCATCGCGGCTGTAATCAGGGACTTACTGCAAAGTCACGGCAGTCTTACGGACATCACAGTAAGGAGTTTAAAAGTCAGCAGGGACTGTAGCTGACACCAGAAAAATGTATCTGTGTTTTTAAGTGGCTCTTTAGCAAAGAAAGTTGCCACTCTCTACAGCTTCCTGAAAGGAGGTTGGAGCCAGGTGAGGGTCGGTAACCAGTGAGAGGATGAGGGGCCATAGTCTTTAGCTGTGCCAGGAAAGGTTTCGATTGGATATTAGGAAGAAATTTTTCACAGAAAAGGTGATCAAACGTTGGGAAGGGCTGCCCAGGGGGGAGGTGGAGTCACGGTCCCTGGAGGTGTTTAAGGAAGGACTGGAAGGTGGTGTAGGGGCAGAGCTGTGCTTTGAAAAGCGGTGCTGCCAGACTATCGTGGTTTATCCTGTTTATCCTGAAGGGACTCAGTGGAATTTCAGAAGTGAAACAAGGTGGAGATGGCCAGCTCAGGAAGTGTATTGGAAAAACAGATCTTCCTTTCAAATTAAATACTTTTCCTATGGACTTTGTAAAATGCACTATGACACAGAAGTTCATCTAAATTATCTTTTCCCACAGAAAATCAAAGAGCAGCTGCACTCTTTATCAGTTGTTTCAAAACAGGAAGCCATGTGGTTAAACATTTTAATACTCCAGCTCAGTGGAAGTTGCAGAGGTGCCAGAGCAAACCTGGAAATGTAAAGTGTGCTAGGATTTTTGATGCATTACTGCTCTCCAACCTTTGCAAACACTAGAATAAATGTAACGGGTTTTGTAAAACATGTTTTCCAGGCTTCTTGGAACACCAAACTACAGCAAGTATCTTTATGACAGCTTCTTTGAAATAATGGTGATGAAATGATGCAAAAGGTTGTTGGAAAAAAGAGCTTGTTCATTTCCAGAATAGAAAATAGCTCAGGAATAATGTTGTTTAATGTCTTTTTTCATAGAAGCACATCAGAGTTGTTCATCACCATGCTTATTCTCAGTGAGAACAGCCAGCCTCCTTCCAGCTCCAAGAACTGGAAGTAGGTCTCCTGAAGTCAGTGGAGCTATAAAAGTGGAAGTGTTCCTGTCTACAGTGCATGTTATAAAATTCCAGAGGTCTGATTATGACCTGTTTATCACTTGCTTTTAAAGGAATTCTTTTGGAGTATGTGGAAGATGGTGAGTCAAAGACCAGATCAATAGATCTACTCGATCTTAGACCTGAGTAAGTATGATATTATTTTAGATAAGAGCACTCTCTACCTTTTTATAGCATGTTCACGTACGACTCTATTTGACTGTTTAGACATAATTGAGGTCAGTTATTATGTAGAGCCTACATGCTCTACTCAGCCAGCTCTGGTAGGAAGAGCTTCAGAAAGATAACAAAGTGACACCATTAAATAAAGTTGCTCAAAGCTGTGGAATTATTAGGCAGAAAGCCATGAAGTAATATGATAGTCTTAATATCACCATTGATATGGAAGAGGCCCTGTAAGCCAAAGTCACTGGACAGTGTAAGCTGCATATGCAAGAAGAAGAATCCCAATTTAAAAATCATAAAGTTTTGTCTACTTGGTGGAATTGTCGAGTATAGTGCTGTGGATAAAACCTATTGAGTCTCTTTGTGAAAGAAGTAAATTGTCTGGTGTTACTGAACAGAAGTATAAACACTGAGAGGATACTAATTTATGGGATGTAGTGGCTCCCATTTAGAAGACTGATGCAGAAAATCCCCTTTAGACTTGAATAATTCCCATACTAAGAGAAATGCATGGCTTTCTTGCTAAACTGATTTTAAGAGTGTATTGGTGATTTGACTGCTGGGTATTGTCAACCCTTAGTTTCTCACAGAAGGTCAGAAGTCAGTAGTTATCTGATGCCATGGAAAGATGATCCAGTTCCACAGACCAGCTGGGACCCACTCCCTGGGGGCTCCAGGGACATCAATAGACTGGACAACGTTGTGGTAGTTACTGTCACAACTAGGAGTGGTAGAAACAGCCACAGATTTCTGAAACCACAGACAGAGATAAATGTAAGACTTTGCATATATAATTTATCTTATTACTACTTCATGGGCAATTTGTTTGGAATTTATGAAATTCCAGTTCAATTCAGATATTTAAACTGACAATGTGGGACACGAATCTTCCATGTCTGATCTTCTGTGAAAAGCGGTTGAAAAGATAAGTTTCTTGCCAAGCTACAATTTTTAAAAGTTAAATTTTACTGTACAGCTTCAGTAAGAGAGGGAAGGAAGTATGAAAACCAAGAATGATTTATCTATATTTCTTTAGGCCTTTAAAGAATGAGATAAATGCATAACATTTAATTGCTTACTTCGGTTCCTCTGCAAGTAAATATAATATTCTTGGGTTTGTATTCATAATTACTGCCTGAGGATGGAATGTGGTGGGTTTTTGTTCTGGGATATTTTTTGAGTTTGTTTTCATTCTTTTCTCATAATTAGCACAGATGTCACAGCTTTAGTAGAAGAAATTCAAAAAGGAGAACCTCTCATCACAGCTTCCTGCTTGGAACATGTCGTATATCTAGTACAAAGATTGCAGGACAAGCTAGGGGAAAAACAGAATCACAGATTCTCTCTTTTTAAGGTCAGAGGCATCTTTCAAGTAATTTTGGGCATTTTGGGGGTTTTAAATTGTGGTACTGTGAGTACATTTTTACTGCTGTGTTTTGTGCCTCAGGGCAAAACTGGGACTCTGTGACTGATATCTTGGCACTTCTCTATTCCCTCTGCACTTCTAGAGCAATTGAGTCTGGCCTGGTTGTTTCTGCCTGGAATTCCCCCCAAAAGGCTGAGAGGTATAACTGTCCCTAGACATTGTTCACACAGGCTTATGCACTAGGGTGTGTTTTGGGTGGAGAGAAATCAATCTTTTATTAGTCAAATAAGAATTTGTAGGCCAGCAACACCCATAGTTACATTTAACAAAACTTGCAAATAGACCTCAAGTAAATTAGCTGTTGGGAAAGGACCAAAATATTTTCATACCATTGTCTACTTGTTCTTCATTTTGTGAACATTATGGGATTTATGCTATTGTTTTATGGGGTTTTATGCTACATGTAGTTGTCATTACTAATCCTGGTTTTCCTTACTTTCTGGCATTACTATTATCTTTGAATATTGATAAATTGATCTTAAGCTTACAGACAGCACTTGAAATATTATTTCAAACAAATAGGATTTTTAAGAACAATGCTTAGAGAGAGCTATCAGAGCTTCAAATTCAGTCTATCAGAAGAGAATAGGTTTAATTGTATTCGATCGTGGAAACTAAACTTTCTTCCAGAGATTGCATGCTGCAGTCTGATGTAGTTAAATGTTGTATCTTTATTGTGTCAGCAGATGGCAACGTGTAGCTGTTAAAGAATGTTAGTGCTATGGTGTTTATTTTTACCTTAAATTAAGAGTGAAAAAGAAGTTTTTGGTTGGTTTGTTCAGCTAAAAAACTCTTACCTGTTCCTAGGTATAACTTTGATTCTTTTGACCAACAATACTCATCTGGGTGAATTCTGCAAAGATATATGTATTTAGCCTTGAAACAGAGCTATGTAATAAGGCACCTTAAATTTAAAAAGTTTCTCTTTTGAGTTATGCTCTCAACTGAGATAATGCCTTGCTCTTCAAAAGCTTTTAAAATTGTATGTTCATCACAGAGACTGACAGATCTTCAAATTCCTGTTTAAACTGGAGTGTAAATAATGTATTTGTTCGTTGTTGGGTGTAGTGCTGTGTTTGAGCTTCTGTATTTGGAAGTAATAGAGGCAGGCAAATCCAATCAGTGCTGGCTTATTTCCTTCACTCAAGAGTGGTTAGAAGTGTGTGAAAAGAACTTGCTTGATGTCTCAGTTTCATTTAGGCTTCTAAATGAAACATGAGTACCAGGTCCTTCTGAGATACTAATAAAATGTAAGAGATGGGTTGGAGGGAGATTTCTTTTTTTTCTTTTCCCTCAAAAAAATGTTCCATGTGTGCATTGTTTGGAAGTGAATGTTCTTCCTGTTGCACTGGAGTATAATCTCAAACAAGTGGATAAACTCATCTTTTTGTTATTTCCAGTAATTGTGGTGGTGGTGGTGTGTTAGGCACCCTGCAGAGAAACAAGCTTTTATAGCAATTTCTCAGGTTTTAAACTATTACACGGCATTGGATGCTGTAGTGATTTGCAGATTTTTATCTTAGGTACTGCTGCAGCAGGTTTTGCAGAACTGAGGTATATTTTTTCTAAAATTGCCTTAGGGTTTGATTATTGTATCATTTGCACAGGCAGTTCTTGGGGGCTCAGAGTTCTGAGGATGAAGCAACTGCAGCACAGGGCATTGGAAGAACAGAATTAGTCTCATAATCTGAAATTAAACAAAAACCCATCTTGTTTTCCTCCCTTTTTTCATAATTGCAAAATACCTTTGTTGTTCAGAGCTGCTTGCATGTAGTCCTAAAAATATTATGTGTCAGATTTCCATAAATTTCCAAAATTATTCATTCTCATATGTGGATGGATATTGTGTCTCTTTTTAAAAACCACAATATTTTTGTCATTTCCACATCTTGATTGCTCATTCCTACTTCTGTAGCTAAAAGTACAACTTGTGTTGCTTTCTCTAGAGAACAGAAATTGCTGTTTCTGTAATATAAAATACATTTTCTCTTTCTCTCTCCCTCTCAGTCCTTCACTTGACAATTGTTATTTCCATTTTGATGAGTCCCAACTCTTCTAAGTAGAAGATCTATGTGCCTCTCTCATTTTCCATTTGGAGACAGGCAGCTTGGAAAACTTGAGATAAAAAAAAGAAGTTGAAGCTCTGGTAATATGTCAGTGATTTAATCTCATTGTTCATAAGTAGTTTCTTCTCATTCTTAAACTACAGAAAAGACCTAGTGAACCACTGAGGTATTTTTAATATCCCTTTACTTCACTGTCAGCAGTTGCTGTGATTTCCCAGTAAATGATTTTGTTATGCTTTAGACTTGAGGAGAAGGCAGCTTGTAATGGGTGAAAATTGTTTAAGTGCAAACCGTGTTTTATAGCAGCCAGCTTATTAAAACACCAACCAGGTTATATTCTTTTGGTCCTTTTAAAGTATCATGGCATGGTGACTTCCACTACAGTATCTGAATCTATTTTCACCTCTGTTTAATAAACCTAAGTATATATTATTATGGCTATGGCATCATTCACATCCTGTATTATGTCTGATTAATGACCTTAGAAACAGTGTTATGCCCTCCATAACCTATACAATGCATGCAGATATTAAATTCTAAGTTCTGTCTTGGAATTTTGTCTTGTTGAATATCTTTGCTATGGTTTTGCACACCTTATCATGAGCTCATAGGACAGAGCTGTAGCTTATATCTCTTCTTCCTGTTTTGTATAACAAAGTCACATGCCAATTGGAAGCATCCCATACCCTAGAAGTCTTAAATAGTCAATTTAATTGGATTTCTTGGTTCATTAGATAAGGCTTAATGTTAGTTGGGATTTCTTTCATCAGTGATCTCAGCAGGCATGGTCTCCTCATTTTTTATGCTCATTCAGCTCTGGTCTAGGGTTACTTTGCTGGTCTCAGAGAAGGTGAAGAAAATGCAAACATGGTGAAAAACCCAGTTCATTCAAGTAAAGTTTAAAATTGAAGTCAGTACTACATAACATCTTCAGTGATAACCTTATGATTAATGTGGGATTTCTTCTTCTCTAATGGGAGGTGGAGAAAAAAATTAATCTGTTGAATATTTGGAGCAATTTTGTTTATTTTGTTAGCATCAAATGTTTTTCCTCTCACTGCCCCCGCTTCTATTGCAGGTGCTTAGAACACATGTATTGCCTCTGACTAATGTCGCATTTAACAAATCTGGTTCCCGGTAAGTTGCTTTCAAAGCCGAAGTACAGAATCGTTAATTGAAGTTTTGTGCTTGTAAATTAAATGGTAAGGAAACTTCAGTGCTCTTATCTTTTCTGTAAAAAGAATTCAGCTCTGCTGCTTCTAAGCAGCTTCAGGCATAATTGGGGATTATATTTTGGGCCTCTGTGGGAAAACCAATGGGAGATGCAAAAAAGTAGCAAGTGAGATTCAATTTATGTAATTTTTTTTCTTCCACAGCCATAGTCTGTTGACAATTATGATATTATAGAAAGAAGCACCTTTATGGCAATAAACTAAATATTTCTAAAATCTAAATGAGTCTTTGACATAAACTCATCTGGGAGTTTCACTGTAGTTGATAGCTTTCGTGATAATTGATTTCACTGTGGCCATATGTCTTATCGTTTTTTCCTTCATGTCTTGAAAGCAGCAGCATGCTTTCTAGTTGAAATACATTAAAGATTAGAAAAAAAATGTTTTTATGAATTGTATGTTAGAAAGAAGAAAAGGAACCTCTATGGTCATTAATCTGTATTTTTGAAAGAAAGAGGAGATTTAGGGTCTGAGAAAATACTAGCTGAAATCTGTGGAAATAAATCATTTGGCTATGCACTGGGACCAGTAAGATATTTGCTGTATTCAGAAATTAATTTCCCTTTGCTTTAGCTTTATCACTGGAAGCTATGATAGAACCTGCAAACTATGGGATACAGCATCAGGAGAAGAGCTACGTTCACTGGAAGGACACAGAAACGTTGTCTATGCAATAGCTTTCAATAATCCATATGGGTAAATAAATTTCCTCTGAGATTCTTCATAATTGCTAATAATGTTATTTTGCAAATACTCTAACGTAGAATAGACTATTTCAAATTGAAAGATTTCAGCTATAGCTAATCACTGTGGGATGACACTGTCATTATTTGTACAAGAGATCCATTCAAACATGTTTTCTCCTATCATTTTTTAAAATAAAATTTAGAAATTCTAACCACAAACTTAATTAGGTATTCAGTCTTGAAAAAAATATAAATGTGTCAGCTGAATATATTGAAACACAGTTTATTTCAGTAATATCTATGTGACCAGATTGTGTTCTGAATGTTAATCATTCTCTCTGCCTCTGTGTAGTTGTATGTGATGTGAGATATAAGTACTTATGGCAATCTGTGTTGCTTCTGTTAAGGAGAAAGAAGTGGATTTCTCCATTTGCCATTACACATTCAATATTATTTAGGACATGATTTAGAAATGTCACAGCTTTTGAGTAATTTTTGTAAAATCCACAAGGTGCTGCTGTGTGAACATCAGATATTAATTGTTGCACCTTTTGTTTTCTCCAGTAACTGTTTGCTCTAGGTTGGAGTTGCCACTTGTTAGGTGAAGGGAATTACATGTTAGCTACTGAAGTTTTATATTCATTTGCTTCCCGAGGAAGCTGTAATGTGTGAGAGCCATTTTGTTCTTCTGTAAAGTAAGATAAACTAATTCCTGTTTTTCTATTGAATCACATTACTGTCAGATGTCTTATTAATCAGTTGAACAATACACAATTAACATCAGGAAATAAATGTTAAAAGATTTGTTCTGCACTATTTGGAACTTCATCACTTTCTTCTTTATGAAAAGGAAACTTAGACTCTACTATGTATATTCTGATATTATTCTTTACTTTAGAAAAACATTTAATGAAGTTCACTTACATAGCTTGGTGAAACTAATGACAAAAATCTGTGCAAATATCAATAACTAGACTGTAACATAAAAGTCTCGAAGCAACATACAGCAAGACAAAACCTGCTGAGAGCCTTGAACTAAAAGTAACATTAAAAATTTGATAAAAAAAGAACCTTTTTTCTGCTAATCTTTAGGTTTTGATACAGTGCCCCCTGGTACATTCTCTGGATACTTCACTTTAGTCTTGCTCTAATTGAAGATGGTCACAACACTTCCACTGCCTTCAGTGGGAGTAGAATTCAACTTTTGAAATTTGGGTGAAGTGCATTTATAATTATTGACAAACAGATGTTATCTGATGAATGATAGAACTTCTTAATACATCTGTAAATGCAGCACAACATCATCCCTAAAGTAGATCAGTCATCAGTTATGAACACTCCTGTGCTAAATAGGTAGGCACAGTAGCTCTCCTAGAATCTCATTGTGTCTGCTAATTTTTTGCCTCTCTGTAACTTGTGTTTGTGAAATCCTGCTGCAGGATCTCGTAGTGTGGCAGCAAGCACCAAAGGGCATGCAGTATTCCAAGGCTGGGTGTTGTTTCTCTGGATTCTGCTGTCTCTGGAGTCAGAGGGTTTTTCTAAATAAAAATGATAGGAATTTTTATTTTCTATTTAGTGACAAGATTGCCACTGGATCTTTTGATAAAACCTGCAAACTGTGGAGTACAGAAACCGGAAAATGTTATCATACCTTCAGAGGACATAGTGCGGAAATAGTGAGTAGTGATGGATGCTTCTTATTCCTTTGTGTTTTCTCACACCATCGTTGGTGACTGTGAGTTCCAGCTCCCTGTGAGCTCCCACTGTAAAGCACAGCTGTTGTGGTACATCTATTCATACATCCAGCTCTTGTTAACATTTCTGCACTGCAAGGGAAGATAGTCTGACAGTCCTTGAGATAGAGTAACCCTTATAAACAGTTTGAAATGATACTTTTATTTTTACTTTGTTCCAATTTCCCTTGTTTGCTAAATGCTAAAACATTGAAAATACTGTAGCAATTGGAATTTTCAGTTTATTGTACATACTTTTGGCTTGATTACATATCACATGTTTTTCTAACTATCTTGCATTGCCTCTCATATTTGCAGAACTAAATACACAAGAACATCACTGTTTGTGTTGTTGTCTTTCACACAGAGATCTGTACTTCGTGTACAGAACCGACTGGAGCTGTAGAAGAACAAATTTCTGAAATGTAATGTGTGTTAACAGGGAATATGTGGGATGCTGAAATGTCAAAGATCTATGAAATTAAAACAGTTTAAGCTTAAAAATGCTTGATTTCCTCTCCAATGCACTAGGACCCCTATCAGCAACAGAAAGTACCTTGATGTACAAACTGCAATTTAAAAGATCAGGGCAAAGACAATAAAACTCTGAATTTCAACGATGAGTGGTTTTTTGGGGATTTCTTATTAAAAGCTCTACAATCACTGTTCAATAAAATATTGCTGAAAATTGTTTCTGAAAAAAAATTGGAATTTAATTGTAGATTGAGAGGCCTTAACTAGAGCAGGAAAAGTTGGTGGTTTACCATATTGGAATTGGGTTTTGTTTCAGTGTTTTTGATTCTCTGTATACTCTGAATGAGTTACCCCTTACAATGGAGAATGTGTTTTCTTATTGAGAAAGGCTGCAGTGATTTTGCTTCCACAAATCAGTCAGGTAAATGTTTAAAGGCCTCTCCATTTTTCTGAATTCTGTAGGGTTTAGATTAGACCCAGAGTCTTATGAGTTGTGCTAGCAAGTAATTAGTAGAAGGTAATTGCTAGCAGAAGATGATGTGTTTCTCTGAATCAGACCTGTTTCTGAAAGGCCACTATTGCATCTGATACATTGCTGGCAAGGGCATGCCCATGGTTACTGAGTATGAAAAAATGAGCTACTGTTTTCCTTTTTTCATGGCACCTCCTATTCTTTATTTGCAGAGCAGTCATGCTGAATAATTACAGAGAATGGGAGGATGACTACATGATTTTTTAATGTGAAAAATGAATTAAAGTAGTTGTTGAGCTTTTGTTCTTTCTTTTTCTTAAATATGATGTTGTGGTGATGCCCTTGGCAAATGACATAGATAGTGACACCTGATAGGGTAAGAATGCACACAGTGTGTTTGTGGGTACACAGAGCTCTTTGGATGATCTTTGCCTCAATCCCATCAAGTAAAAGAGGAAACCTACCAAATGATAGTGCTAGGGAGGACTGTCAGACTGAACAGTGTTTGGAGGATTTCAAAGAGAATTTTGAAATAAAGAAAACAAAGCATGTGCTTGCCGGGAGTCCACTTGATTTGAGTACTTTCCAGAGTTATGTGGTATGGATTTGTTGCTGTTTTAGTGAGCTGTTGGAAGAACTCTGCAAGTTTTCTGTGTGCCATGAAATAGTATCAGACCTTTGTCTTATTTAAAAGTATTAATCCTGACCCTTGTTTTATATTTTTAGAAAATATATACAAATGGTCTCCTTTAAACTTTCTCTATCCTGTGTTTCTTGCCACAGGTATGTTTATCATTTAATCCTCAGAGCACACTGTTGGCAACTGGAAGCATGGATGCCACTGCCAAATTATGGGATATAGAGAAAGGAGAAGAAGTAGCCACTTTAAGTGTATGTTTGCATTCCTTATGTTTTTAAAGGTGTTCCTTGCTCTCTTAGTTTTCCAGTTGACATAAATTAGACTGTAATCATTACAACTATTTCAAACTTTGCAGTTTCTTTTATCACATGGTCCCATAGTGACTGCAGTTAAAAAAACAGAGTAAGAAAACTTGAAGGGAATGAGAGAGCTGTGGTATTTTATGAATCCTATTTATTAAAAGCCAGATTTTCTCATTTCAGTGACATTACTGCTGTAGATTAGAATGCCTTCCATCACTTGTTAAAACCTGCTGCTCTGCTGTCAGTTATGACCTGTGTATGAATCTTCTTCCTGTAAATATAAGCAGAGGACAGCCATCCAGTTACCTCTAGACTGTCATCTCTCTTTGCTCTGCATGGCTTGCTGGCATTCTCTGGGGTCAGATTGGCCTCTGCTGTTTCAGTGCATCTCTGTCACATAAATCCTAAGCAATATGTAGTGAATAAGCTCCCTGTTTAAGTGGTGTGCCTGAGTTTTTGCAGTTGTTGGGTTATTGACTGTTCCACCGCTGGGTAGATCTTTCTGTCAAAATTGTGATACACTGGACAAGACAGTAAATAAAATAGTGGTGAGTTATGGAAGGTTAATGCTGGTGCAGAAAGACTACATACTAAACTATATTAATGGAAAGGTCATAATTTGTATTCTCATACTCCTTTTTAAAAATTCTCTCAGGGGCACTCAGCAGAAATTATTGCTCTGTCTTTCAATACCACTGGAGACAGGATCATCACTGGCTCCTTTGACCATACAGTTGCAGTATGGGATGTTGGCACTGGCAGGTACTAAAGCACTAATAAATATAATTTTACTTAGTGTGATTTCAGGACAAATTAAATAGAAAATATTGAGCTACACATTACAATACAGGGCTTGTATTTCATTTAGAGTATATATTCCTCCATTTTGTAACTTGTTATTCCTGTTCTCTTTGCTCTTCTGAAAAGGAATGCTGCTCATGAAATGCTTTTGTATGTGTTCTTTGTTTTAAATTTATATCTTATGAACACTAAAGAGGCAGAAAGAATGGACAGATCCTGTGCTTGTTCCTGGCAAATTCTCCAAACAGGAAAATATTTTATCAACATGGAAACTCATGACTTGTGAGGTGTCTAGGATTTCTAGACTGTTTAAGTAAAAAGAAAGTATATTTTGTGTTATAGAAAATAAGTCTGGTTATTATTAGTCCTTCTCACAATCCTTTGTCAGTATAAATTGAATAATGCATCTCCTCTGACTGAAGAGAGCAAAGTATCTGGATTAAGATGCCAAAAAATAATAATGTAGTGGCTAAATATGAGCTTGTATAATACTGACAAATCCACTTGTTTTTCAATGGGAAGCTCAGTGTAAGTAGAATAATAAAATGATCACCCTGATTACTGACAAAGTAATTCATGAAGATAACCATTCTATTTTGTTTACTTGGGTCGTCCCTTTTTTCTTTTTGTGAGAGCAAGGGGAATATCTCTGAAATTTATAAATAAAAGGAAAGTGTGTGTATAGAGATCTTTGATATGTATCAAAATGAGACTAATTGTGTGATTTATAAGTAGTATACACACAGTACATCGTTTAAGGCTTGATCCTATAAGCTTTGAGCTTGTTCAATACCACCACTCATTCAACAAATTGACCTTTGGATTCAACTTCATTCAGCTTGGTGTTCTTGCAAGTATTTTTGTTTGAAAACAACTTTTTCCAGCTTATTTTCTGAGCCTAGAGTGAAATCAGTCTGGGGATTTTCATGTTGCATTCTTTTTCCTAAGAAATCAATACGGATTCACATCAAGGCCAATACCAGGAAGTGGAATATGAAGGAGGATATTCTCATTTAAACATTGGCATCTCTAGTGATTAGCTAGTGGCCAATAGAATTGTTCCAAGTCCAGCCTTTCAGATGGCACTTGGGCATGAATACCTTTAGGAATAATGAAAAGTTGCAGTCAGAAAGAACATGAGCAAATCATAGTTTGCTGTAGACAGGTTCAGGGAGATTTGCAAAAATCTTGTGGGTGAGGTTTTGTGTGCTTGTTTTTCACCATATGAAATACAAGAGAAGAGCTTTCCAAAGTTGAGTTTCTTCTAATTTTGCTGGCTGTCCCTGGTGAGCATACTTGTTCCTGGGTTTTATTCTGGGTAGGTACCCTGAACTGCCCTGAGGGAAGCTGATGTAGAGACAAGAAATCTGCACAAGGTTCAAGATTTTCTTCATAAAATACTAGGATTAAAAAGAAAAAAAAAGAGTGAAGGGGGAAACATGCTTTTGTGATATGGGTCTGTATTTCCATGGGAGATATAGTCAGTTGAAGTTTAGTCTGCAGAGCTTCATTTGGCAAATCAACAGCCTGTACCTGTGGTCAGGGGTGCTGGACACCAGGGTGCTGAGAGAGAAGCAGTTTATCATTTGCAATTATGGTCAAATACCAGAGCATCCATATTTCAAATTTCACTTGGATACTGAAGGCTAAGGAAATACTGGTATGACTAAAGCTGATTGTTTTTAATAAACAACTTAAATGGGCATTTTTTATGGCACTTCATAAGCCTCTCTTCTGTGTTTTCTGTGTATCTGATAATGGTTTCTGTGAGATGATCTCCATATTGCTATGTATTCTGTTTATTGATCAGATTTTTATGTCAAAGCTTGAAGCCCACACTTCCTTTTTGAAAATTGGAAGTTTAAGCTTTGGACTTCTAAACTAATTTTTTTTCTAGATCTTACTAGGTATTTATAGTAACAGCAGTCTTGATGGCCAAATAATATGTTTATAAAATTAAGTTTTCTCCTGTTATCTGCTTGTTGATTTTTGTTTTTACTGTAAAATATCTACACAATTACAACAGTGTAGGCCTTACAGTGTTAGAAAGTAAAAGGAGTAATTCTGTAAAATGCTATGAATGTAATCAAGTTTCTGTTGTCATAAACAAATGGAAAATTCAAATGCTCAGGAAATTTTCTTTGCTGTTCATTTAGCACATATATTAATTTAGCTACCCTTGTATATCTTGTGCAATGAATAAAAACATTTCAGTCACTTAAACTCATTTAGTTGTTTTTCTAGTCATTAGTTTATCTGTTATTTACAGTATGCTTCTATTAATGATGCAGTGATATTAGCATAGTGATAATAACCCAATTTGCTAATCCTTTAATACATATATATCTCAATTAATCTTTTTTCAGCTTTGTTGCCTTATAGGCCATTAATTCCTAGGAAGCAGTATTGCCTAATTGTAACCTCTCTATTCAGATAAAGCTGAAGAATTTAATGGGACTTGTATTGCCAGTCTTGTGCAGCAAGAAGTTCAGGATTAATGAGGATTAGAAATCATATTTCAGTTGGGCTGTCATTTGCCTGTTGTTTGGGAACATGCTCGCATTAAGTACCTGATTAACTTCCATTTGATCTTCAGTGGATTTTATAAAAGGTTTAGATTATATGGAGTTTTAAAGATGTACTGTTTACAGTTCATTGAAGTAGGATAATGGGAGAGTAATCTGGAAAAACTTGCTGTGTATGCTTAGCATGTAGATGAATACAAGGAATCTGTCTCTGCTACTGAAATCATCACATTTCACTGGAAATACATTTGCTAAAATATTTTTGGAAGACAAGGGAGAAATTTTCCATGTTATTCCTTACTGCCTCTTTCTGCCAAAGATAGAAAATGGAATTGATGTAGTACTAGAATCCTAAATGAGCTGCACCACTCCATTTAAATTGCTTTAATGGTGAAGATTTGACATTTTCTAAACTTATAATTTATATGTGTATATAAAATTTCACACTATAAATGTAAATGATTATTTTTAATTTTTTTGGTAGGTTGTTACACACTTTAATAGGCCACCGAGGAGAGATTAGCAGTGCCCAGTTTAACTGGG
Source organism: Erpornis zantholeuca (assembly GCA_013400515.1). Lineage (NCBI taxonomy): Eukaryota > Metazoa > Chordata > Aves > Passeriformes > Timaliidae > Erpornis > Erpornis zantholeuca. The sequence goes on from VZTN01018466.1 coordinate 81,932, forward strand.
ACTGTTCTCTCATTGTCACTGGATCAATGGACAAAACATGCATGGTAAGCTGGTTGAGGAGGTAGTGAATACAGCTACTTTTTAAAATGAGGAGCATTATTTTAAAGTAGTACATACAATGAATTAGAGAATTTACAACTAAATGTAAAACCTATATTCTTACTCATTTCAGTGAAGTCTAATTAAGTCTTGTTTAGTCACTACACTGAACTAAAAAATGTATAGGACTTCATTAAACTAAAGAGTGACTCATTATTGATTTATATTCAGCTTTCACGTCATTACATGTCAGATATCAGAAAAAGCCTCTACGAGTTGCTTTATTAATCAACTAGATATCTATAAAGTAAATTGGTCCAAAGAAGCAATCCAATGCCCCCTGTTGGTCTGTGCAGCTGTGGAATGCCATGACTGGGACACACATAGCGACGCTGGCAGGGCACAGGAAGGAGGTGCTGGATGTGTGCTTTGACTACGCCGGGCAGCGCATTGCAACTGCCTCTGCTGACGGTGAGTGAAGGGCCTGGCACTGCTGGGAGAGCTGCAACTGCAGCATCAAACACCTTCGTCCTTTCCCTTTGGCTCTGCTTTGAGTGTAGCTTGATGAAAGAGGAGTACTTCATTCAAAACTATAGATCAAGCAATGTTTGTTGCATTACAGAAATAGGGCATTGAACTTGAAAAGTTTTCTCCAGTGAAAAAGTTCTTACTTTCATCCTTTAATCAGCTCAGCATGTCTTTCCCCTTTAATTTCAAACTTGGAAGGAAATATTTCACTTGTGGCTGGAAATACATTTTAAATGTGTTGGTAAATAGCTTTTGAGGAGTTTGATTTGGTGGCTCAGATTTAGGCTTAAATAAAAAGAGTAGTTGGAACTGTACTGGTGGATTTGCTAGCAGGCTTTCATAATGCACAGCAAGAGAATACACAATAAAGAGGTAGTGAAAGAAGCAATTTTGTTTTGTTATTGGTATGCAGAAATTTTGCATGTTTATTACTTGTCTAGGAATCACGAAAAATAGTTTTTTGTATTCACTTGCTCAGTTATTTATATTATACTGCATAATGACAATACCATTTTAGTTTTAGATACATAATTCCAGAAATGGGATACCAGACTGGATGGGGAGGACTATTGGGTCTATTTTCCTGTACTTGCTATATTAAAACAAAAGACAATGTAAAAAGTTTTCTGAAATTTAATCAATACCTTATTAAATAAAATGAATAGATTATTAAAATTAATATCTGAAATATAATGCAAGTTTCTGAATATATTGTACATGCATTCTGAAATCAGAGGCTTCAGTAGTCTGTGTTCTATGTGGATCTTCATACTCACATTTTAGAAATTTTCCAGGAGAAACTATTTCTGGTCAAGAAAATAAGTCAATCTTTTCCAAGCAGATTGCAGATCATGTTAACATACTTTACCCTTGGAGGAAATTCTGTGATGATTGCCTTATATTTCTCTTGAAATTAAACCTGAGGATGAGTTCCTTCTGACTTTATTGAAATGTTCTTACTGAAATGCATGCTTAAGCATAACAATGACATATGGCTCCTACTGCAACAGGGTCAGCAAGAGTCTATAATGCAGAAACAAAACAGTGCATTGCAAAGCTAGAAGGGCATGAAGATGAAATTTCAAAGGTAAGTTGTGTGTGGTTGGCACCTTTTTTTATTTGACTATATGTGACATCCAAACCACCAGTTATTCATGACACAGAAATACTGTTAGAGAGTGTGGTGGTATAAGAACTAATATTTAAGATTGATAGGTCTGGCTAAGAGGTCTTTACTAAGAGAGCATTCCTTTTAAAAGCTATCAGACAATGATTGTTTACCAATTCCCCACTTCTGAGCTAAGACAATACAGGGTGTGCTACTCCTACACATTCCAAGAGCCACCTCTCTGTATTGCCATGTCCTTTACCATTTGACTTCTTAGAATGGTGGCAGCTCCTTAAGTCCATCCCTCCAAAGGGTGGACAGTTGGCTTTGTTGCCATCGAAATAACTGGTTTGCCTTAGCTCTTTCCTTTTGCTGAAGCAGTTTATCAGTTGGGTTTGCACACCTGCTTGGTAAAGAAAGGGCAGCAGAGAGGGAGATGCTCTCTGAGTGTCCTTTCAGTGTAATCATTGTTAATAGAGCTTCTGTCTGACCTGCCCTAAGCTGTGCCTGGGTTATTCTGCCATTGGAGTCCCACATGCTGACAGTAAGCACCAGGTTTTTACTCTCTTGTTGACATCTTAAGGCCGTTGCCTCTAAGGCTTTTACCATCACCCTTATCCCTTGCTTCTACCAGATGTGCTCCTCTTTCCTCTTTTTCATTTCTCTGCACACCCAATGTATGGAGTGGAACAGAAAAACTATATTTCTGTGGAAAAATACATGGAGTCTTATTTTCAGAAGTGCATAAGGGATTTGGAAGTACAAAGCCCATTTCAAGAATCACTTGGTCATGAGGAGTGTGCTCATGTGCTTTGCTGCAAGTCTTACCTGGCTCAATGTTGAACATCAAGGTTCTGTTGCAAATACATTTAGTTGCTTCCACCATTGTACATATTTTTCAAACTTTGTTATTTATTGTTTGCAGCTTTTCATTATTCTTTCAAATAGATAGTTCTCCCTAGCTTCCTAGCTTAGAGTGTGTTAAGTCTTGGCTGCTTTTTCTGATGTATTTTGAAGTTGAAATATTATTGAACCTAGGACGATTCTTAATGAAAAAACTTGAATGGTTTCATTCTATTGATTTGTCTACTATAATAATTTCACTGAGAGAATATTAAATTCAGAAGGTTTGGTCTTTCCTCAGTTGCTAAAGTCACTGCAATCTTTCACACTTGGTGTAGACCCACTGAGGACAGTCTGAACCCCTGCTACCAAGAGGGTGGGTTAGAGACAGCTTCTATCAAGGGCCTTACTGCTGAAGAGAGAATCTGTTCCCCTGGGAGCATGTGGAAAAGGCCATGTATTTCTGCAGATATTCTGTGGAGATGTGACCATTTGGGAAGGTTATTACTTGGAAATTGAATTTCTGGGGAACAGACATTTTGCCCTCAGTGATTAAGCAATTTTGCACTATATAATAAACTGATATTTTCTGGTTAGTGCTGGAAAAACGTACCTGATTATCTGGAAATGCATGCAGTTATGGCAGTGAATGTTTAATAAATATAAAGTCTTACTATAAAATTAATTGCTTCCAGTGCAAATTCTGGTTCTACAGAGATTTATGTTATTTAATGTAGAACTCTATAAAATATGTACAAATTTTATATTGGAATAATGATAACATTTAAATAAAGTTCCTACATTTGCTACGAGCTGTGATTTTGGGGCTCAATATTTGGAAGTTATGATCCTGTAGTAGGGTCATGGTATATAAGATGTTTTTAAATACACAAAGTTTTCAGCCATGGAAGTTTGCCAGCATGACTACTGGAATACTATCCTTGATTTTACCTAAAAAACTAAATGCAAGAGTTGCTGCTTTCTATTTTCAGCTTTCAATCACTTGATATGCTGCTTTCTCTAGGCATACTGACTTGCTAAGTAACATAACTAATTTCTGTATTTTTTAAAGGTGTGTTTCAACCCTAAAGGCAATTGCATACTAACAGCCAGTTCTGATAAAACAGCTCGACTCTGGGATGCTGCTACTGGACACTGCCTTCAGATATTAGAGGGTCATGCTGATGAGATCTTCTCCTGTGCTTTTAACTACAAAGGTGATACAATCATTACAGGTAATTGATATATTCTATTCTGGTTTTCTTTACTTTTTTCTTTTTGAGAGACATCTGAAATCTTGTTATGGTAGAAAAAAAAGTCTTAAAACTTTCCTGGAGCCATATGCCAAGTGCAGGTACCAGCAGTGACTTACAATATAGTCAAGAAAATGTAGAAAGTCACTTTAGAACTGAGGTTTAAGAGAATATGGCAATGAACAAATTGGTGCAAAGGCATGGGCATGCCCTCCTACCTCTCCAATGGGCACATAGCAGCACCAGAGCAGTGACTCAGCCATTCTCTCACAATCCTTTGCCATGTGAGAGGTGTGGATGAACAAAAGGCCAAGGTTTTTAAATGGTAGTACACCTTTTGTGTATTTTTACAGAACTCTGATCAGGTTTCCTTCATTTCAGACAAGAAGTCTGGAGATGCAGATTGATGTCAGCTAAAAATATTGCCCTAGATCCTGCTGCCTATTGCTAATTGTGGAGAAAAAAATATTTATGTGTCTCCTGGGTATATGGTTGATGTAGGTATTAACAAAAATGTATAGACTGTGATACAGCTAAATGATTTCTTCACAATGTGTGTTTATTATTAGGGAGCAAGGATAACTCCTGTAGAATCTGGCACTGATTGAAGAAAAGGAAGGATCCAGTCTAATGTATGCCTGCCCACTTTGAGTTTCAGAGTCAATAAACTCAGACTTTTCTTTGTTTTCTTTTAATCTCTTTGTTGGAGTAGAAGAGTTATCTAGATTTGATAGGTTTGACTTAGATATGAAATCACAGAATTGCAGAAGTTGGAAGGAGCCACTGGAGGTCTTCTAGGACAACAGCCTGCCCTGCTCATCACCCTGTCATCCAAGCAGGCTGCCCAGGATTGATGTGGGTTTCAGTAACGCCAAGGATGGAGACTCCACAGTTTCTCTACACAACCTGCTTAGTATTTGAACATTTGCATAGTAAAGAAAAAAAGTTGGGTTTTTTCCTCTCTTACGTTTAAACAGAATAGATTCTTGTATTTCAATTTGTGCATGTTACCTCTTCACTGAGTAGCAGTGAGAAGAATCTGGTCTGTTATCTCAGTTACCTGAGAGAAATCATTATTAGTGAGAATGAATGCATAGGATGGCTCCATTTCTTTATGTGTAATATTTAACTTATAATCATTTTAATTAAAAAATAATAGAGAATATAGTAATCTCAGTTGTGTAAGGAGTGTTGGTAGGTACTTTCTTTGAGTACTTTTGTATCTTTTTTTTGTGTTTGTGTAATAAAATATTGAGTTAAAATGCCAGTTTTGCTTTTTTTAATACACTGCCCCATTCATATTTCTGGAGAAAACCAGCAGCTATTTATAAGCTGCCTTGCTGTTAACTATTGCATGCATGCTATAGTTAAACTGTCCTCTCATATTTGCCCACATCTTCCCATTCAATCCATTCCTTTCTGCTCAGTCCTCATTCTCTTATTTTGACCTGAGGTAAAAAAAAAATAAAAAAAAAAATCAGTGGTGACTTCAACTTGGAATCCTGGACCAAAAATCAAGTCCAGCATGAAGAAACTCTGCTTAGGAAGGATTGGAAGCCAAGGATCCTGACATAAATTGAGAAGTGGATGAGAAACTCCTGCAAGTTATTTACTAGCACACAATGAGCTTTTAGCTGGGCTTACCACTCCCAGCAACTGCCAATAGGTTTCACCTGTGCAGAGCTCGCTCCATGTCCTAAGAGAGCACCTGGAAGTGCAGCTGCTCTTTGCAGGCTTAGTGAAGGAGCAGAACTGACTGGTCTCTTCCATCAGACTCAAAAGAAGGATGAAGAGACAAAGAGGGAGAATGGAAGTGTACAGCAGAGAATGAACTTGGAGGTATTTTGTTTATATTCTGTATCTCTGGGTGACTGTGGACTTGAATTCTAAATGTTGTTAAATTTAGGAGGAGGTTACTAATGCTGATGTGTTGTGACTACCTCTGAGTGCTTGCCAGCATCCTTGTGTGTAAATGAAGAAACAAAAGTGCCTGTCATCTCTTGGCAGATTTCCTGGTTATTTCAAGTAGTGCTGTGTTGTGGGAGAAGTAAGCAGTGTGCTGCAGATCATTTAAAATGAAACATTGCACCAGGAGGCAAAGTGGTGATACAAATGTTTCTTCAATGCTTGTGGTGCTTCCTGGGTTTTTGTGCAAAACCTTCTGATGTCAAAAATATGTATCAGTAAGTTGGAATTGAAAGGGGTGGGAAGGGTAATGCTGTTCTCTGTTGGTTTGGAATTGCCCAGTGTCCTTTGATTGATGTGTACCTGTGATCTAGAGGATTTCCAGCTGACAAAAATGGAGGAAAATTACTATAATGAGAGGTATATAATTACTGCTACGTAATTAAAAACTGAAATTCGACTTGCTGTGTAACTATCACAAAGAAAAAATATTCTTTGGACTGTGGTTAGGTTGGTTTTCTTCCTGTTGCCTTTTCCTTTATGATTTTTTTCTTATGCTAGTGAATGGAACATCTGTAATGTTTCAAGGCTTCGAGCTCTTGTCCTATTTTTGCAAAAAATTTTGAGTTGAGGTTTCACACAGTAAGCACTGGGCTGGGAGGCCATCTGGGTTCTATTTCTGATTCTGCCTTGATTCCCAAGTGTGTGGAACTGATTTTCAGGCTAAGTTGTCCAAATTTCCTGCTCAAATGTGAAATATTTTCACATCTGGTGTGATTCACAGCACTGCTGGAAAGGATGCTGGCTTGGCACCTTCTAAGAGCTTTAGTAGTACTCTAGATACTCTCTAGAAATGCTTTGATGTTAGGTTCTCTGCACCTTGGTTTACTCATATGTGCATTTAATAAATTATAGAGGTACATGTTAGGAATGCATTGCATAAATGTATCTTCCTGGAACCATTCTGTGGGTCTAGCAGCAGCTGTACTCCTTTCTCTGATTCCACTTTAGTCACCCATTTAGGTGAATGTGTATGTTATTACTCTATTACTTGGTACTTTTTAAATCCACTTATCTTATATTCTTCAAGTGCTACTTTAATCACTGTGTGATTGGAGTGAACTGGGGCTTTCAACATTACCCTGAAATGCTGACAAACTTGGCTCCCTGTGACCTTATTGAGAAGGATTACCTCAGGAAAGCCCTCAAGTGCTTTAATAAGGCTTGTCACGGTAGAAATCATATTTGCTGTATTCTTTCTGTCCTCTAGACCTTTGAAATCCTTTCAGGATAAGCCTCTGTGAATATACAATTTTGTTTTTCTGGGAAAGAAGTTTGTGTCACGTAACTGCTCTAGGACAGAACGTACACTTCACAAGGACGGGGATTTCCATGTAAGCACACAATGTGTACTTGGACTCGTGACGTGTGAGATGCAAATTTCTTCTGAATAGGTGATGGCAGTAATACTCACACCCACTCATGTTTTAGAAGTGGCATTTTGTGTGAATTTCTTTTTTCGTCTCCTTCAGTGGGATCACTTGCATTTCCTGGGTAGTTGGTGAAAGGATGTGGAAATATATGTTTCTATTTTCCAGTTTGCTGCACTTTACTGTCTAATTCTCAGCTGAAGCTGGGAGGAGGACGCAGTACCCATCAGCCAGACCTGTTTGCACTGCAAATTGTTTTAATTAGTTTGATAGTCCAGCTTTCTCCTGCTGTTTCTCCTGCTAAAAGCTGCACAACTGCAAGTTGTCTTCTGAGGGCCTGTTCCTTGTGATGACTGGGTTCAGAGTGGGTTGGAAAAACTGAAATAGTGGCATTATAGGTTTGCTCATATGTAGCAAAGGCTTAGGAATGTCTCTGACTCAAATTCTTAAATTGGCTAGTATGGGTGTGCCTTCCTTCTGAGCTGCAATTCACTCTACTTAAGTAGGTTATGTGGGTTCTTTATTTCAATGGACTGTTGGAATTTTTCCCCTCTAACATTTTGAAATGTAGAGTTTAGGATTCACAGTTATATTCCTATGCTTGTCTGTCATTCAGCTCTGCATGAAACAGGGCAAGAGAAACAGTAAAACTGGCCTCTTCAGAAAAAATATCTACTGAATTTAACAGGTGATTGTTTTTATCATAGACCAAAATAAAATGATTAATTTACTTGAAAACACTATGTAAACCTTTAGAGGTATGAAAAAATTAAGGTAGATTATAGTTTTTCAACTTATAAAATCTCAACATTAGAAGAACCCTAAACACAACGAAACTAAAAATGAAGTTATTAAATACCTAATTCAAATACAGTATTCTAAATACAGTAGAATTGCTTTTTGAAGAACAGCAGATCTAGAGGCCAAATTTTACTTTTCATTATGTGGGTGGTGCAATCAACCCTGGGGTGGCAATGCACCTTCCCCTGAAGCTGCATTCAGCAAAGGGAGCACTGCAGCCGTGGCTGCTGCTCCCATGGGTGGCCTCTGATGGCCAGGGATCTCCCAACACTTCTCCTTCAAGAACTTCTCCAGCTCCCACCTGAACCTCTGTACAAGTCTTGCACCCCTCATTTGATAACTTCTCCTTTTGTTTGCCTTGAATCTGGTTTGTATGAATTTATTTTTGTTGTGTCCTGGTTTTTATTGTGAAAGATAGTGAGCAACCACCCCCCATGTTGTTAAAAACCTGCATCACTGTCAGGTAGTGGGAGATTTTACCTAAGGCTGTATGTAGTATAGTGTTCTCATTTTGTTGTGTTTAATGCCCACTTTTTAAAAAAAGATGAAAAAAATTATGGATGGACAAGTCCTTTTTTTGATTTAGTCAGCTAAGTGGTCGTTTCCTTTTCTGTGTAGCAGTAGAAATACCTGTGGTATCTAGGCAGTAGGGCAGTAAATGCCTCTGGGAACTTACACAAGGAGAGGAAACTCCTGAACTTCTGTCTCCTCACCCTCCTGCTCACTTTGGCAGGTACTGAAAGCAGCCAGAGTGAGCACTAACAGAGATTTGTATGTTGGGAGTTATTCAGGGCAAATAATTTACCTTTATTTTATTTTGATACTAGGAATGTTATGTTAAGCCTTTTATGTCTTGATGAATTTGGAACTCTGAGTAGCTTTGGCACTGAGGTAAGACCTGGACCTTGCTCTGGCTTGTTTTGGTCAGAGCCATGAATCATGTTTATTATTGAGAAGCAGAGTTTGAGCAGCTCCAGGGATGGCAGGCAAATATTTAATAGGTCAAAAAATCCATAGCTCACTAGTGAAGTTTTTAGGAAGGCAAAGAGGACACACATTATAACATAAATTTATTTCTGAATAAATTACAACATTAAGAACTACTGTACAGAGAAACTGCATCACACTGTTACAACTCTGTCATGATATTTGTGCTTTGTAAACATTTATTCTATCACAACAAAAAATTGTATACTGACAACTAACTGTATTTGGTTTAAAAATAAATACACTTTTCCATTTATTAACCAAACAAAGCACTTTAAGCCTATAATTCTTGGTGCTTTTCATTAGCTCTCAGCCTCAGAAACACTGAGCATTCAGAGTTACCACCCATGTTAGTGGGAGTTACAGATGTTCAGCAGCTCTTAGGGGCTGGCCCAGTAACTGCACAGTTATGTTCAGTGTTTGTGATAAATTGACCTTTATTTTGACTGTAAAGCAACCTCTCCTGTTCTGTTTATACTGCAGAGTAGATGGAGAATTACTCATGTTATTCAATGCTCCATATTAGATTTTGATTGGCTAACAATTTGTACTTTGTAACAAACAAGTGATGCAATCATGCAAGGTTTTTAATGGTTTTAAAGATAAAACTGAGTATATGGCTCTTTTTCATAAATTATTTAAAACTACTTCAAAACTTTCAAAAATATTTAGTGCAAAAGAATAGGTTTTTTTCAAGAAATATTACAGAAGCATATACCGTTATATGGAAAATAAAACTTCTCTTAATTTTTTTTGGGGGGGAATAGCAGGCAGGTATTCTATTACATTATTTGGGTAGGAGAGATGAAAAGTATTTTCATAAAAACAAATTTCAGAAGAGCTGTGATGTCATAGTTACTTTTACCTTTAAATTCAAACCCAGTCTCTTTGGCAGAGTTGAGAGAATGTATTAGTAAGTGCATGATACCAACAGATCATCTCAACAGGATGATAGCAGAGTATATCTTATCAAACAATTATAGAAATGTTATAGGAATGTGAACTCTCACATATAGTCCAAACAGTTATATCCAAAATGAATACATATGTCTGCTGAAATTTTAGCATACATTTTGTTTTCTTGTAAGTTACAAAAATTAACATCGAGAGATGGTGCTCTTTTCAGATACATATTTCTTCACCTCATTAACAATTTATTCAATTACACTAGAATTAAAATAGTACTTTTTTCACTGTTTTTAACTGATATATAGAATGTTACATAGTGCTTTCAACAGAAGCACCTTAGGTAACAATTGTACTATCGTTATTCCCTTTGGCCAGGCAGGGACATTGAGGCACAGAGGTGAAATGACTCACCCAAGGTCGCAGGGCAGGGCTTGGGAACTGCTGCCCTGGCTCACAGAGCTGTGTGCAGGAATCTACCACATGTAGCTATACTGAACTGCACTGCTTCCCAGGGAAAAGGAATCAGTTTTTTTAAGGATAGTAACTGAGAGACTGGATTTTATTTCTTTGGGAAGATTGCAGGAATCAGGAACAGCTATGGAAGAGAAATAAACAGATGGGAAGAAACAAAAATGTGTTTTCATCAGCTTTTTATTGTGTTGTCTAACTGCAAAGGTGTTAAGTGTTCAAAAGCTTTTACCCCTTAGCAGATTATGGGGATTAAAAAACCCCATAAATATTACTTATCTAGGGACAAGGGTGTCTCCAGACATTCTGAAACACACTCTGCATCTAACAGTTAAACTGTACAAATACGGTGCTGTTTTAAAACTGAATGTTGGTGTACTATCCCATTTTACCTCACCGACTTAATGAAAATTGAATATATTGGATAATTAAGCCTTTACTATGTAGTTCATTAATTCAGAAGGCTAAAAATCCATCCCCTCATAGCACAGTGCATCCTATAGCACAACATGTCAGGAGTCCCTCAGGACACAGAAAGACACAATAAATTCAGGTTCACTTTGCTCCTGGGTCAGTTGTGGATCGGACTTGTGCTGTTCTTGTAGAGTTTGTACATCTTTGCACATTTTATTCAGTGATGTTCAGAAATCAGAGCGTTACACAAGCCACTGCTTATTTAAACTGGAATAAAACAGAGATGTGGAACCAGTGAACTTTGTTAACCCAATTCAAGCAGCCAGTCAAACAGGCTGGGGGTCATCTCTCTGCCCTCCTCGCTGAGCTTGCAGTACTGCACCACGGCTTGGAAGATATCCCCCACTTTCCAGGACTTCCGCTGAACTAACTGCACGACATCTAGAAACTGAATAAAAATAACCACAATGAAATACACTTAGGATTTGGTGAATATTTTCTAAGGTTTTGTGAAATGCATACACACAAACCCTGTTAGCCCACCCTTTGTAAATGCTCAGCTGTTGCAAGGGAGTGGACACCACTCAATGCACAGCAACATCAGTGCTCTTTCTATTTATAAAAACTTCATTTCTCAAGTTCCATAGCTCCCCAAAGACTGATGGGCTCTCATGACATTTTCTAAACCACTTCTGTCAATTATTTCTGATTTATTGCAACGAAAGTAAGAACAGAGACAGTGAGTTTGATAAAGGATCACCGTTTTCCTTGTTATCAACAGCTTGTCAAAATAATGGAAGTGTGACATTAAAAATGTGGTTTTTTCATTACTGTTAGCTATATTTTAGTTTACAGTCAATTTTCTGTATTTCCAAATATACATCCCATAGTATTTTAAATATTCACATGGTGGTGAGAAGGAATTTTGTGTAAAGTTTTATCACATGAAGACATTTGTCCCAGCTGTTGTTGAACCACACAGAATATCTGCATTTGATTTCTTTTTAATTTCCAGAGAAACCAGTGGTTAAACATATGTTCTTAAGCAGCCGTAAAAAAAATCCTGAGTTTTGTCCACTTGTACTTAAAAATTGGCTTCACAGGGTTATCCATCTGGTCCCTCTTTTTCTGAAGCACATAAATGAAATCAAAGCTTTTCACTTTGCATTTCACAATAATTAGTTTGCTCCTTCTGTGTTTCCAGTTCTAAACAGCACAAGAAAAGATTGTGTCTCTAGTTAGTGTAGCTGTTTGCTATTTGCATACTGAAGCCTAAACTTTTAATATGTATTTTAATGATATTTAATAGGCACGTGATTTCCAAGAATGCTTTTGTAGGCAGGATGTGCTTCATTATTCTCTAGTGTATTTTTGCAATTGAATTAACTGTTTGCCAAAGCACATGGGTAAAGCTGACAGCTGTTTCTTTAATTAGATGCAATTTGGACTGTTGCTGTTGAATGCATTTTAAATTATGTTTATGATTCCCAAATGCATGTACTCAAGAAAATCAAACAATATCTCTGCTACTCAAAATGATCTTCCCATAAGAGACCAAAATACTGATTTGTAATACTTTTTTCATTAATTGACTTAAATACTAACATCTTTTTAAGCCTTAAAGCTTAAGCTGCTCTTGCTGATCTTGGAAATGGGTCTGTTTGGTTCTTTCCTGAAATGCTGTGGTTGGTATTTGGTGATGTCTACAAAGGAGCACCAACTGATCATTGAGGAATAGAAAGAGTCCACAGTTCTTGTGGCTGTTTTGGACTTCAGTGTTGCTCTTGGCTCTGGCTTAGACTAACGCCTGAGAAGGTTTCTCAGTGATCTGTGTCTGTCCACTTCTCCCTGCAAAGTGACTTTCAAAAGCTGTATCCTCAGCTGGAGCCATTTACGAACAGCCAGGCACAAGTTCAGACTGACCTGAGGCTGCCCTAATCAGTGTTCTGTAAGCAGAACCAGCACAAGGACTGAAAATATTGAGTCCAAACAATGTCTCACATTGTAGTGACCAAGTAGCAGAACTTTGTACATGTGATACCAACACACAAGTGGTTTTTATTTTTTAAAGCTTTGTAATTAACCTGCAAGTAAACCATGTGCAGCCTTTCAAATGTAGCCACATAAAGGACTGTTAATTCTGCCTTGGACATTGGTATTTAATGTGTCATTAATATGAAAAAGTGAACAGATTCATCAAAGCATGTTAGAGAGATTTCAGAGAAGGTCTTGTGGTGACATTTTCTTGTGCCGCAGACAATCTACTACATCTTAAGTTCTGACACACCTGTCCTCTCATTCTTTTCTCTAATAAACAGTAATATTGCCATCTTGCTGTAATGAAGATGTTTTTGCATCTGCTTTTAAGCTCAAGAACTTCAATAAATCGTTAACTACCACAGTTATGTACACATTAATAGTATGCCCAATTCTGGAAGCACTACCTTTTCAATTCTGTTTTCCTGAGATTTTTTAAAATAGATGGTTGGAATTCCAAGTTCAGAAGCAGCTATCCACTGCAGAGTGGCTCGCAGCTCCACATCAGGGCACTCTGGTTCCAGATCAAAATTTATCACCAGGAGGTCCTTTTGACAGTTGGCTGTTCCCACTGAAAGCTCAGAAGTACTTTCTGGAAGAATAATCCCACCAGTTACTGTGCAATTACTCGTGTTACCTTCAAACTGTATGTTTTAAATGATATGGTTCAACTTACCCTCTGTGTTTTCTGTCTGTTCTTTAAGGAAAACCTTTTCTTCTACTAATTCACTTAGAAACAAACAACAACAAAGCTTATTAGTCATACTTAGGAACATTGTTTCATGATAAATATACTTCTCCTTCAATGCAAAACCTAGAAAACTGCAAAAAAAAGGTTATACAGGATGAAACAAAAAAATGCTGAATATATTTCATTATTTAATCTGTAAATCAGGAAAAACTGAATTGCAGCCTTTTTCTGTAGTAGGAGGAAGTAGTTGTGTTAGTTATGTCATGTATTACATTTCACCAGGATCTGTCTGTCTTTACAGTTCACATAATGACAAGCAAACGACATTATGGTAAGACACAGCAAGTCTCACAACCTGGGTGGAAATGCTGAATTTCCAATGTCTTCATTTTGCTCTGACAATTTTCTGATGTCACTGACTTCAGGAAGTTCCCATGCTCAGTATGTGATGTACAGTCCATCAGTGTGGATGGGCAGTGGGTGTGCCCTGGCTGCATAATGACATTCACCAGCTGGCAGGTTGTACCAGGATCTTTAGGCAGGATGTACTCACATATCTCTTGATAATTGAATTGCATGTTCAGTACAAACATTTCCAGAAACAATAGGTAAGATGTAGTGTGGGCCAAATTATTATTGTTGTTATTATTGGAAAGAATGCCATTGGGTTTTTTAAAATTGCTTTTAATTGATCCTTAATTGCTTGACCTTACTTGATATTACAGCAGAGTTTTGAAAATATTTGAAGTTATTCATAGAAAAGGGTTCATATGACAGAAAACTGAAACCACAGAGAATTGTTTTTTAGACAGAGTGGTTGATGGATTCGTGTTCTTGAGAGATCCACCTGAGTGGATTTTCCTGTAATCTTTCTCTGTCTGGTGCCCTCACTCTGCACAGACACCTGCATGTGCTTCTTCCTGAAACCATGGGCAGGCACAGCAGCAGGTGCAAAGCAGAGCTTGGCACGGTTTTGGTGGCGTGAACGATTTGCAGTTAAAATTGGACTAAACATCAAGTCTCACTTCAGTCACTACTTACTTAATCATAGGGGAAGATGGCACGTTCTCCTGATAAATTTCCAGGTCCATAATGCCAAGACTGCTAGTTGTACTGCTGTTGCCATTGCTGACAAAGCAAAAGTTTAAGTATTAGTGCCAAGCTGTGCTGAACATGTCTCCATACATCTTTTAAAAATTTATTTCTGTACAAAGCAAAGTGGGGAGGAACCCTGTTCCATAAAATCAATTGTGCTCAGCAAGTGGTTCCCTGAATGAAGCACACTAGTCTGCTCAAAGTAATGTGGCTTTTATTAAAATAGTTCTAGATGGAGCATGTGTCAAGTGCATCAATGGATCAAGTGATGCTGTAAATTGGAGGGAAAAAAGTGGAATCTCTTCTTGTGAATGGCTTATGCAATGATCACTTGGCTCAAACAAAAACTGAGTCTGTGTGAGTCTTTGCAAAGAAGGATTAGCATGTCCAGAGATGTTCTGCAAGATATCCAGCTACCTCTGAACACGGGGAGTTCTAGCAAGGCACTGGCTGCCCATCATACACTTACCTGTAGCGTGAGTCCAGGCTGGTAACCAGCAGCAGTTTCAGAGTGTTACATCATACCCCAGATACTATTTGGGATCTGATGGAACCCACAGGTACAGAGATGGTCCCTCATGTTTCTGACTACTCTGAAAGACTGAGATTTTAATCAAAGCCAATGCTCATTGGGACCACAAATACACAGAAGTAGTCTGTTTGGCTTCTTCACAAGGATGAAGTAGGACATTTGAGAATATTTGGAAAAAATAGTACCAGTTCACTTTATAACAGCATTATAAATGTGTCAGTGAATGTTTATGCAGATACTGTAATAGTGTCATGGACAGGTTGTGAATTTGCTGCCTGCAAGTCAATTACCATGATCAAATTCTGTGTGGCAAGTCAGGTTGAACCACTTAATTTTTACTGGAAAACCAACTAATAGTATTTTCCCCTACATTAGAAGAATTGATTAGTCAGTTCCTTCCCCCATCAGGGTGTTCTGGGACACTGTCAGCATGCCATGCATTCAGACTTGCTGCAGTGATTTGTTCTAGTGCAGAGCTAAAGGCACAATACTTCAGCTCTCTCAGACCAAGGACTTTGTTAAAGGTTGACACTGTAATAACAGGATGAATGTTCAGCTGCACTGACAGCCATGTTTTGTTCAGTAATTTCAGCCAGCCAACAGTGCTCTCTGACAGAGACTCTTTCTTTTCCCTGCTTCATTACCATAATGTCTTCCCTCCTTGTCATCTTAATACTCAAGAGAAAGATGTAATTACTTGATAATATTTTAAAACATAGTCTAAGAACATGTGAAGGAAAAATGTTACTCAATCTTATGCTGTGAAAGTGCTGAAAGCCAAACTACCATCGCTCTATTTGAACTCGAAGGACTAAATAACATTTTCAAACATTTGTCCTGACTTGAATTGAAACAAAATCAGCCCATAGCAGTAGGAGCTCTTGAATTTATGTCTACTCAGGGAAAAACTGGTCATCCTCTGTTAATCTGCACCCCTGTGCCAGTCTAAGCAGATCAAGGCTCAATCTTTGTTCTCAGTGCGTGGATTTCTGGTGGGAATGGCAGCCTCATCAATCTTGGCTAAGGAGGTGCCAAAATAAACATTATGCAAACAGTAGCAAATAAATCAAAAGAAAGACTGTAGCAATTAACTTGTCCAATGGCCTTTTTGCTGTAGGACTGAGACACTTCAGTGGTGCCAGGAGGTTTTTTCATTGTCTGAATTGAGCTACTCACCAATAGTAAAAAGACCTGGCTGAGAAACAGAACGTGGAAGGTTTTTTCCCTTATTAAAAAACAAAGGGATAAAGTCTGCCATTAGACATTCTTTACAGTATTCTGAGTAAATCTCGAGCTGTTGCCTCTCACTGCTGACGCAGGGCAGGCAAATCACTGGCTGGGTGGACAGACCCCACTGTACAGTGAGAAGAGACAACGTGGGTACCTCAGGGAGCGCTCGCTGAGCTGCAGGTAGCTGCTTGTGTCATCAGGATTGTCCTCGTCGTTGGCAAGCTGGGACCAGCTGCCAGTGCTTTCTTCACTGCTGCTGAGGTGGGCTGGAAATTCTTCAGCTGTTTTTGTCTCTCCTATGATTTCAGCATCCGATCTGCTCTGAGGACTGTTGCTAGCAGGGTGATAGGGAAGGCAGATTGATATTGTGATATAGGCAAACAAACTGGTGCCACCAATCTTCAAGCAATGACGCTCATTGAAGTCAACCAAGCTGCAGAATTATAGATACAAAAGACTGGACAAGCTTATAATTAATACATACAGTCCAGTAGAGATATGGTCTGAGATGCTCTTAAGAAAGGACTTTCTTATGACTGCTATAAATAAACACAAACCCTAGATTTAAGTATGCATAGAAAAGTTTTAGCTTGTAAAAAAAGATTTAACATGTATAAAAAACCTGATCACTGTAAAGGTTTATTGCTTAATGCACTTCAGTCAATTAGTGGTTGAATATATATGTTCATGTAGAATAATAGTACTTCTTGGAAATAGGTATTGCTGCTAAATCCCTGTCCTGT
The DNA here is from genome assembly GCA_013400515.1 of Erpornis zantholeuca. Taxonomy (NCBI): domain Eukaryota; kingdom Metazoa; phylum Chordata; class Aves; order Passeriformes; family Timaliidae; genus Erpornis; species Erpornis zantholeuca. Next base: position 98,945 of record VZTN01018466.1, read on the forward strand.
TAATGGTGAGTAAGTTTTCTACTTTGTTAAAACTGTAGATCCAGAAGAAGTGAAAGTAGGAAAGTATCGTGGGTTGTGAATCACTAATGACTCTGAGCCTACCATGTCTTTAGGATCTTTAGTTCGTAGGCTGAAGAAGGACAAAATACTGCAACAGTCAGAAACCACATTGAAGATAGAGCCCAGACTGCATTTAAAAAGTACAGGGCTAAGGGAAAAATGCTTTCTGATTCTGCACCCTTGACATATGTCACAATGTGTGTATTTCATAGATATGTACACATGCTCCCACCAACACACACAGAAACAAACAAACAAAAAAACCCTACAGTTTTGCTAAGTTTTTAGAGCTAAACTGGACTTCTGATACAAAGAAAATTAAATAGTAATCAATCCTGCTGATAATTATATCACTGTAGTGCCAGAATAACGAGTAAAGCACAACTGTAGTTTTGTTATATCCACTGGATAGTCTGCATTCGCAATTTAGGGATTAAAGCAATGTTATGTTCTGTACTGACAACCCTCTGCAAGATGTCTCTAGAGAAGTTTTTGCCTTCAGACCTTTATCTGTAGTTATGGCTGAGGCATCTGCCTTCAGTTAGAGCAGGAGACCACACCAGATTCTACTGCTCCTAATTACTTTGATTAGGCCTATACTGAGACAATGTCATTGTGGATATCTCTTTTTGCCCAAGCTCTCACTCTCAGAAGTTGTTGCATTAATGCTGGATGACAGAGAGGGATGTGGCCTGTGCAGGGAGAATGGGACTTGCTTGCCTGGGGCTCTGCTCCCCTTGGCAGTCAGCTCTGCCAAACCCCTGAGCCCTTGGGCACAGAACTCTGCCCCTGCACTCTCTGACTCGTGGGCACTGAGCAGCCAGGCTGCAGGGTGGGGGTGTTATTCAGGTTCTTAGTACAGGACAGGTAGCTCCTGACACCTGCTCCAAAACACAAGACATTTGTGTGGGTGATGTTTCCGGGGTTTTGGGTTTTGTTTGATTCATTATGCAATTACATCTCACACCAGCCATGCTTTGAACTGACAGTTCTCCACTTGTGAACAGTCACTTGGAACAGTTTCTGTGTAACTGTGACAGGACTGGCTGTGTTGCACTGCCTACGTACAAGAAACAGCTTTTTTTTCATTGCTGAAGGCCTCCATGGAGCTTTTTTTTCCCCTAATTGACTCTATGTCTGCTTGATATTTTGCCTGGAGTCCTATGTGCCTGTATCTGAACTAGCAAGTAATTTCATGCAGTAGGAGTGGATCAAAGCAATTTCTACTGATGCTTTTATACCTACATTACATATATTTTTAGGTTTTCACTTCAGCCTAGACTTAGTCCAGCCAGCCATGCCACAAATGGTTCAGATCTGAAAAACCACTGGAGGCTTTGCCTTCCCAGCAGGGATACAAGCATGTCTGGAGTGCACTTGGGCAGCTTCTGTTTGAGATTGCTTTGGAAGAACTCTGCATTTCATGCTGCAAATGAGACTAATGCACAGAAACAGAGGCAAGTTGAACCAGAACTGCATGGCATTGCTGAGCCAAGAGGCTCATGCAGGTGTAGCCTCTGGTTACCAATTCTGCCCTACCAATCCTATTGCTTTAAACATGTTGGGAACTCTGCTTCAAAGGCAGAGGAAAAGTTATGAAAGGGCTCGTAAACTGCAAAAATACCTTCATTTTCAAACAGTCAAGGTTCCAAATAGGTGGATTTCTAAATTTATCTTAGTAAAAGCAGGTTGCATTTTAAGGAAGAGAAAGGTTAGTGGGAGAGAATCAGTATGAAAGACTAGTGACACCATGGTAATTATCCACCTAATTGCTGCCATACACAGGAAAGTACTTACAACCTAAGTACTTTCTCACTTCAAGCAGAGCTCTGTCAAATGCCAAAACAGAGCACTGCCTAGAATACAATGAGCTACAAAATGGTTTCTAACAGTACCACCTGCACTTCCTGCCACTCTGAGATAATGAATGGGGTGCTGCAGGGCTCCAAGAGACTGTGGCAGTTTAGATACCATTACAGTAAGAGATACAATGAAGTACAGTGACAAAGAGGCAATGCCTTGAGAGAGAACATTCCCTTAAGGTCAGAGCACCCACAGCAATCCTGTCCACTTGCACTGCACTCTCACACTGGGCTCACGCTTTACCTTAACCAAAGCAAGCTGCAGATTCCTTAACAAAAGGAGTACAGCTGTAAGGAGAGGGTGGTAAGCTGTGATGTAAACTCCATGAAACAGCACTAAAATGAAATGCTCTTCTTTTCCCTGTCAAATTCTACCAGAGAAGTTTTAAGTGAAAAGAGGTGAGGGCTACTTTTATTCTTTTATTTCCTTCACTAAAGAATTTTTGTTACTTGTAGCTCCAGACTGTAAACACAAAGTTGAACTTCAAGCTCTCAGAAGTCTGGTCTTGTTTCCAGCTACACAAAATGTTACTTGCAACAAGCACGGCAGAGAACTACAGGTCAAATCCTGCTATCTTCTGTTGTACACTAGCACTGATTTTTATTTATTTATTTTTTAGTTCAGATATCAGCCTGAGCTAAATAGAAGTTTAAGCTTTTGTCCATCTTTCCTGTCTTGATTATGGGAGACTTAAATGTCTGTAGAGAGAGAACTTGTCTATGCAGTATAAGATTTCAATCTTAAAACCATAATGTCATATTCAATGTAAGTTTTCTCCAGAAAAGTAGTACTGTGACACATGATTGGGTGATTTTATGCCAACAGAAACCTGTAGTCAAAACTTAGCCTGCTTATTTCTTTAAAAGTACCACTCTTCTTCCTTTATCAAAATAACTTTTACTGGGAAAATACACCAAAGACCAAAGCAATGTGCTGATTTGCTGTTTTATCACTCACCTATTTACTGGGGAACTGGAAACCATGTGTTTCCCATCCGCAGCTTCTGGATGCTTTTCCTTACTTTGATGCCCCTTTCCAGATGGGCCACACGAGGTTAAGGAGTCTGAGTCTTTATCTGGCTCATCTCGTTGATCAGTTTCTATCTGAATTAAAGGCACTTCCCTGTGCTGTCCTGCAGGGAGGCTTCCAGGGCTCTTCACATGCTCTTTTTTCTCATCCAAATTTACTTCTTCCATTTTGGGTTTGGACTGTATCTGAGTTGTGCTTTGGGGATGTTTGCTTTCCAGCATGTGTTCTCGGCTTGCATAATCAAAGGAATCCTGCTGGACAACAATTAAACTTTTACCACTTTCAACAATATTTGCAGCCAGTCTTTTTGCATACTGTTCCACATGTGGTGGAGAATCACTGTCAAACTGGTCTGCCTCTGCAGCCTCTGCCTCATCTGCTATGATTTTGTTCTTGCGCATCAGCGATTCGATAGAACTGGCCCACGTCTCGTGGATCAGCATATCTGTGATCTGGTCAGTCTTGCCCCTCTGGTACAGGCACGAGTCTGACCTGCAGAGCCCTGCAGAAGCCACGGTACTGACAGGCTGTACGCTTAAGGAATCTTGGCGATGGTGGGCGAACCCATCTAAGGAATTCGCTTTAATTGGGACAGTCACTGTAAGCCTGGAGCCTGAGGATCTGCTGTCAGGCATTGACGACTGCCGAAAGCAGAAAGGTGACCGTAGAGAGGGTGCCAGCAAACTGCCACACCAGTCCTTTGAATTCCGAGAGGAAGGTGGGTTATCTTTATTTTCCTTTTCGATTTCTCTTAGCATATACCTGTAAAATTCTTCTGTTATACTTTCTGTGCTGGACTGTTTGGATGGGCAACTTGGTCTTACATTAAGATGGCCATTTTTCTTGGCTACCTGTTGCAAGGCAGAAGTTAAGATGTTGTTTGCATTTTTTCCTGCATAGTAATCCAGTAATAAATCAAAACCTCTTCCTTCGTTTTCCATCTGGTTCACCATAAATCTTGAAAATTCATCTGTAATGCTCTCACAACTAGACTGCTTTGAGACAGAACTTGTCTGGCTCAGAGAGTGACCAAAGCTGTTCATTAGGCCTAGGGTATTGAAAGAAGCTTTGGAATCTGAGTCCTCCTCCGGTATGCTCTCACAGCTTGAGGCCTTGGCTCGGCTCCATCTTTCACAGTGCAGTCTGTTCCTGGGATGGTTTGGACCTTGCCAGATGCTATCAACCATGGAGAGTTCGGTGAGGTTCATGATCTTGGCAGCCACTTCATTTGCAAAGAGGTTGACAGAATCTGGTGTGTCCTCAAGGTTTATAGATTCATCTACTACCCGATTCATCAATCTTTCCTTCAGCTCAGGATGCTCATCTGTTTTTCTTTTGATCTCACTGAGTCGAGGTGCCCTGTGCTTCCGAACCACAGAACCATTTGTATGGGTTTCCTTCTTCCTTTTCATGGTTCTGCATGATAAACTCTGGGTCACCAGATATTCATTGCCTCTCTTCCATGCACAGAACCAGGGTTGTTTGCCATTTGAATTTTCTAGACAAATGGCAGCTATTTCTGTTGCCATAGAGACAACTGTTTCTGCCAATTCTTCTGCAAAATCTGTTATACAATATTTGTCCCTTGAATTTTTCACCTGTAGCACAGGCTGAGAAGGAAGCAAGACATGGTTTCCTAACAAAGACAAGCTAAGTTGAACATCATTATTTAGCATAGAATCACATTTAATCTTGGCTTGGTTTTCTGTATTTATGGTGGCACTGGAAGACAGCTGTTCTTGAACACCATGCCTGCATTCACTGTTTGCAAAGGTATTTTCTCTGTCTGAAAATGATCTGTAGTCTTTCTGCTGCTGCTGATTGTTACTCTGATTTGAGGATTTGTAACAGTCTCGTGCAGTTCTTTTCAGATATCTCTTCTTGGGAGATGTTTTTCCACCAAGTGTGTTATGCCCTGTATCTCCACTTGGTTCTGAATTCAGTGTGGAACCTTCATTGCTTTTTACATCTTTGATATTACTTTTCCAAGTGCTTGTGACCTTTTCAAGATCTTTGCTGGCACTGGTGCTGTAGGATGTACCAAATGGCTTAGCTGCAGAGTGATCAAGGGGGCTGTGTGAAGTGTCACCTGCTGTCGCCAGTGTTGGCCGTCCTTCTGCTCTTGTTACTTTCTCTGCTTTTGTGCCCTCAGAAAAGAGAGGAGAGCACTCTTCAACTTGCCTTATGTCATTCATTTTCTTGCAAGTGAAATATATTATATTAAAAAGCAACTCGTTTGCAGTCTCTGTGAAAATGTCACGTGTACTCGAGCCGTTCTCTGAATGGGGGTGGAGCTGTCTTTTCCTCACCTCTTCCATAGAATGTCGTAGAATAATACTGGATAAGTTTTGCGCAAGTTCATCCCTGATTACTCCATCAGCACGTGGAATACGTGGTCTTGCTGCTGTTTCAATAATTTTCCCATTTATGGATTCCATAAAATGCCCTACGTTTTTGTATGTGTTGGGTTTGGTCAGAATTATGGATGCCTCTTTGAGAAGTGCCTCGGCAATGCTCTCGTTCAGCTTCTCCATGCTGCTTCCTACAGCTATGCTACAATGCAGAGTAATGGCTGCAGAGGCCTGAGCAGCAGACAGAAGTCCACTGGAAGTTGCAGGGTACTTCTCCTCCTTCGTTTCCCCCAGGCCACAGATGGCTACAGCACTTGCTACTTGAGTCATGCCACAGAGCGCAGATGGGAACGAGTATTCTGTGCCAGCACAGTCATCAAGGAGCTGGGAGGATGCTGTGTGCACCTCTTCATTAGCAGCCACTCCACTTCTGGAGTCTGTCACTTCTTGGTCCCGGCGGAATTTCTCTGCAGCTTGGGGACTGGAAATGGTTCCAATGACAGTGGCTGCACAAGCCAGAGCCGCTTCCAGTGCACTTTGGTCATGTCCATTAGAATGTTCTTCCTCAAAGTAATCTGAAACTTCAGCAGAGCTTTCTGCCTCAGCCCAGTGGCTCAGGCTGGGGAAGGCAGACCCTGGCCAGTCAGGTACATTCTCAGAACTGTCTGGACTTTGCACTATGACAATCTTTGGAAGTCCATTCCATGAGCGGGAAGCAGATACATCTTCTGACTTACAGGAGCTTCCTACAGAGATGCTGACTGCAGCCTCCTCACTGAAACTGGGTCGAGACTGTGACAGTCTAATGAATGCATCCTGCAGAACAGATTCTGCTAAATTTGTGGCATACTGACCTGTGGTCACTTGCTCATTCTGTGAGGGAGAATCAGTTTTCCTGATACCTGCACCATCTTCCCCATCTGTCTTGCTGCCGTGTTTTGGTTTTGGATTACCCAGAGGCTCCAGCTCCTCTTTAGCCATTTTGGTTACAGATACATCTTCTAACTTGAGTGCTGAGTTCTCAACTTCACTAGTCAAATTAGTAGTACTAAATGATGAAGTACCTGTTTCAGCTAATTCCTTCTGCCACAGTATTTCCTGGTCTGACTTGTTTCCAGGTTGTGAGATGCCATCTTTAGCCACAATGTTCACAGTTTCAGAGACCTGAGTAGCTGCATTATCTTTGTTAATACAGTTCCCTTCAAGAATGAATGGCAACCTGGCTTTTCTATAGTGAATATTTTCAAATCCCTTTCCTTTATTTTTTCTGACATCCGAAGATGCTTCTGAAACATTTAATTTTTCATGACCTATTAAGAAAAATAAAAAATTAGTTTTTGCAGAGTAACTTGTGACTTTTAAAAGAGCTGCACAACTGTGTACTACATTACTGCTCTGTAAAAGTACTCCACAGCCATGTACCTTGTTTTGGAACAAAAAATTAAAAATATGAATGCTGTCCATTTTCTAAATCACATATGCATATTGCACATATGCAATTTCTGTGAGCATTGCTATAACTTTTGTGCAGTATGAACAACAGCAGAATTAGCTCAGTCCCCCCACTTTTACCAGCTTTGTATTCATCAGCCTCGTTGTCATCCTCAAGGTGCTCGGAGGCCGTGAGGAAATCTTCTTCTATGGAGGACACGGAGCAGTTTGTGTCATCCTCGGGCTTTAGGACACGGGTTTCTACCTGCAGCTGCCTCTCCTGAACGAGCTCAAGTCCAATCAGAAACTTGTTTATTTCAAAAATGATGCAGCTTGTGCTGTTTCTCCTGTCCCCTCTTGCACACTGAACCAAGCAGACGTCTGCCAGCCAAGGACACTGGAGGGGAAAAGAATCTCAGTTGTTTAATTAAAAAATAACATTTATTTTAAGCTTCCCTCCCTATAAATATCTCGGGAATGTTCTGTTGCAAAGATGCAACACGATTTGTCATTTCAGTGTTAGTAACTGTGTGCAGTTACATGTATGCCAAAATAAGACTTCTTGGACTGACAGCTTTTGTTATAGTTTACTTGCTGTTCCAGTTAAGTGTTTTAGTAGAGAACCCAGCTGTATCACAGGGGATACTTGGCAATTTTGTTGAAATTGCCAAGTTGTTTGTTTTCAATCAACTTCTCGTTTTAATGACAGACTTATTTGAGGTTAGTCATCTGACATGCTGTTATTAATGGCCTCACACTGCCCAGCATTACCTCTCTGGAGGGGATTGTTTGTGAGCATGAATTCCTTTCCAGGATAATTTCTGTTGCATTGCTCATTTGAAGGCAGCCCTGTAAATACCAGCTGATAAGATTGTGAAGAGCAGGTCACCTTTAGATGTTCCAGCAGACCATTTTTAAATAATGTTTTATTTTGTTTCTTTGCTGCTCTTCCTCTCATTCCCTCTTTGTCCAAAGCCCCATTATTTCAGGCTGATACAACCTCCCACTGGAAATGGGGCTTCAGTGCACCATGTGCTCAGCCTTTATATAAAACTGCCTTACCTAGAGAAGCTGTACAATTAAGTTGAAAGTTGGACAGAATCTGAGAGGAAGAACTCCTGTTATCCTCATCTTATTGATATTAAAACTGCTGGACGTTTGTACAACAGCAGAGCTAAGTCGATGTCTCTGCATGGGGCTGTGCTTGTTGTATGGATGTACCCTGAACCAAACCCAAGCTTTTGCAGCTTGTGATCTTGTGCTTTGAACTCCAGGCTCCCAGGAAAGAGCCAGCTTGGGTGGGACCACCTTTGGATTGGATTGAGGTGGAAGTTTTAGGGTCTGCAAAAGATGGCCTGGACCACCTGGGCATTGGCACAGTATCTAACATAAGCTGACCCCATCCTGGACCTTTTGTCTTTGCAAAGCAAGTATCTCCTAATAAAGAGAGCAGGAGGGGTGCTATGCTGGATTAATATGTTTATTAGCCTGCTCTTCTTTTCCATGTAAAAAATGTGTCTGAACAGAAAACCAGATAAATGAGTGTGTTAAAACAGAAAAGATATATTAGATAGCTGCTGTGAAATTGAATCTGACTTGGGCCTGCCTCCCCCTGAAGGATGAAGTGCTAATGTGGCTTAAAGCATTACCAGCTGCAACCCAGACATCTGCAGGATCCAGAGGGAACAGCAGGATCTCTTAGCTATGTGTACATAGACCGTGTCCCCTCACCATGCACCACACTCTTAAATCTGTCGGACAAAAGTCTGTGTATGTTTGCAAACTTCTACTCATCTCAAAATGATCTCAGGTCTTTGCTTTCAGGTTCCTTTTTCCTATTTTCCAAATTCGTAAAGATCAGTTTGACTCCTACCTGGGGAACTTCATAATCAGCCTGAAGGTTTCCCGATGTTAATCCACTCAGCAGGACTATTTCATTTTCCTTTGGTGGCTGTACGTTCATCGAACTGATGAGTTTGGGGAGGTTGGGTGAGACGCTGATCAACTTCTATAGCATGAAAGAGAGATTTTGCTCTCAGGTAATGAAGTCTGAGTTGCACAGTTATACTCATAAATATTAAAATGAAATATCACTTATAGGCATCCCTTTAGAAAACTCACTTGAAAGGATTACTTCAAGTAGATTATGAACAGAACTGCATTGAAATGCACATTCTTTCTTTTGAGACACCAGAAAAGACAAGGATGACAGTGTAAACTTTTATTCGAGTGTCCAGCAGGACAATCTGCCATCCTTCACACTGTCCCGTGCTAAACAGCTTGACTGGACTGCTGCACCTAAATGCTTCCTATGACATGTGAGTTCCTTAGAGACTGTGAAAACAGAAAAGAAACAGAAAAGCTTCGGTAGGTATGGCAGTGAGAACAGGGCAAACCTTCCTGTTTTCCTCTAGGCATATGACTAGCAAGAAACCAGTGAAGTTACCTGAAACTGCTGACCAAATAGAGACCAAATAGATGCAATGCTCAACACGGACCAACAGAAATGTTGAAGATACATGAAATATGCCTTCCTTTGCTGTTACACTGCATACCTTCATGACCTTCCATTCGTAACGACACAGCCACTCCCTCCATGTTATGTATTTGTTAGAGGTCAGAGCAGTGACAGTCACAGCATCAGTGACACTACACAGATCTGTGCTGCCCCCAGCGCCTGCAGGGGACATTGGTGCTCCTTTGTGTACAAAGGGCAGGCCAAAAAGACAACAACTACTCTGCCATGGATCTTGGTGTGCTTGCTCTGTGAGCAGAGAACCAAGGCTGACCCCTTAGAGCAGGAGCAGGGTAAATTCCACCTCCATTTTCTGCACTACCATGGCCCTTGTGTTAGTGCAGGACATGTGGCAAAGCCCTTCAGGGAGTGCAGATCTTGGGCACCCTGCCATCTGCCTTAGTTACTAACCAAGGCAACAATACTTCACTTTTTTAACATTTTCATCCTCAAAATATTAAGCTTGCAGTACTGTTATTTTTCCTTGCATTGAATTAGATGTAATAAAACTTTCTGGCTTAGAAAAGCTGAATCAATACTGGGGAACAGTTCACTTTTCAGTGGACTGATCTTCAGATGAGACTAAGTATTTTTATGTGACATAACTGAATTCAGTGCTTCAATTCAGTGTGACATATTGCTGTAGCATTAAAAAGTTCTCTCTTTTTTTTTTTTCTCTTCAAATTATAACCTTTCTGGTATCACAAATACTTCCTGAAGTATCTCTATTTTTCTACTGCCCAAGTTGCCACATTTTATCACATTTCTTAGGTAGGAAGCTATGACATTTAATATATCTTTTACTTTACTTCTCTAGCTTTAGTTTAGAAAAAAACGAAGTCTGAAAACATAATTAATTTACACAAAACCCCCAATTTAACCCATTCCAAGGTTCAATCAGTAACACAAAATCCTAACAGTATGTATTAGTAAATCAAGTACCTATTAGTAAATAATTATATATTTCATATGAACAATAGCTGTGCTAGCATCTTCAAAGTTCTTCTAAGAAATACTTTCACCACACCAGTGTATTGTATAAAATTCCACACCACTCAATGCTAATTTACAAAACCTGGTTTTTATGCACAAAAAAGGGGATGAGGGATTCTCTCTTGGAAGAGAATGCATAGCACCTGTGCTTGAAGGGAATTTTTATTACCTGCACTGAAAACTGAGAACAGATGTCTAGTTCTAAGATTGAGAGAGAAACTTTTGGTGTTTCCTCTTGTATTTTTTTTAAACAACAATAAAACCACTGCTTATTAGAAAACAACCAGTGCTTCTGTGGCTTCAGTAAAGCAAAACCTCTCAAGCTGTTCTGCACTGCTAACCTGCTGATTCAATAGAAAAATAATTTTGCTGCAAGATGCCATGTTTATTTTTGACAACTGAATTTTCACAGATCCTGAATGCATGAAACAGCAGAGAAAAGCTGTTCCTGCTAAAGGATGACTTGCAGGAGGCATCAAGGTCCCAGGACTGGTTGTTCTATGAGCTAAAAGTGTTTTCAGCAAATGAACTGTAATGGTTTAACCAAGGAACTCCCTGGGTACTCTCAGGAGGTGCTACCTGCATTCATTCTCTACATACTGATTCTGTATTGGTGTGTCAAACATGGGCACCAAGTCAGGATGATGAAAAGGAACTGATAAAAGAAGATGTAAGCAGAAAAATTACATCAGGCCATATCTTTAAAATGTGACTTCTGCTTTCTTTTTGGTATGGTGTGTGTTTTAAATATCATAACATGATGTAGTTTGCCTCAGTGTTTGTATAATAACCAAGGGGTGTTTTTACTTTTTAAAAATCCCTTCTTTCCTACTCTCATAACTTTTGGCTAAACAGATAAAACACACTTTTAGTTCTGTTTTATGTAGACCCTCAAGACCACATAATCTACCCATGTGGACTTTGAGTAAGACAGCTCCACTGAACAAGACCTAGATGAGTGGAAAATTTTCAAAGGCTTTTTGGCAGTAGGACAGAGAGAGGAATCAGAAACTGGTGGCAGAGCAGGACACCAGAAACTCTGTTTATGTAGTATTATGCCAAATTAAAAAAAATGGATATGTGACATGTCCATGTTCACTTCTCTGGTAAAAGCAAGAAATCTACTCATATAACTGCTGTGAACTCAGATTGCAACAATCCACTACATATTTCTGGGATGGGAATAAGAAATGCTATGTAACATGGTCCAGTGTTGACAGAATTTCAGATTCCTTATGCATTGCTCTCTGTAAGGGTTAAAAATCTAGGGCTGGCTTTGATTTGTTCATAGAATTTTAATCTGTATTTTTACTGGAGAGCCCTAGTGTGCCTGACTAGATCCACTGGGCATGTTTTTAAGACCTAAGCAGTTACCTGTTTCACTTGCTCATCACTGCAATCATCTCTGTTGGCATCTAAATTCACAAAACAAACCTGCAATGAGAGAAAAAGAAACAGCACCTTATAAAGATGTATTAGAGTGGCAGCAACCCTTTTAAAGTCAGTATATTTTCAATTTCTAGCCTTGTAGCTGAATCTGTGAAGCCTTTTCCTAGTACAAGCAAGGTAGAAAGGCTAGCAGAAGAGAACAGTGGTGTAGATGTAAGAAAGGAGGAAAAAAAGGAGTAAGAGTCATGACTTTATCTGCACTGACAACTGGCTTGTCTCATGAATGAGAAAAAGTTGCAAATAACCTGTAATATGGAGGATATTAGTAAAGGTAGAGGAAATTCTAAAAATACATTTGATTTTGTATCAGATAAATTTCTTTATGTCTTGCTTTTCCAATAACTTTTTTTCAGGCATTTGTTGCTAAATGTTTCATTAGTACAATTGTGAGTTGCTTTTAGAGTTTTTCTGCACACCACATAAATATTGGAGTATTTTTCTATGTCTATGTAGAAGTATAAAACTTTATGAAAGTAATTTTTGAACCTTGGTTAAAAAAAACCCAGAAGTTTTCAGCACTGCTAACTGGGCACCAGCACAGGTGCAGAACTGCTGAACCTCTCGGTGAGTACCTGATGCACCAGGAGGTTCTGCTTCTGCTGACAAGGGGTTTTGTCCCTTCTTTGATTATTATAAGTTTCAGTGACTATTTAATGGACATGAGATTGACTTAAACAGAAACTTCAGATCTAAAGACCAGTTAATTTATGAAGACTTTTGTTTTATTATATGCTTACTGGAAGGGCATTTTCTAATGAGAAAATCCTTCCTCCAGCTCTGAGTTAGAAGCAGGGACTCCAAAGCTAGGCTGACTGTGAAGTTTATGAGAGTTTGGTGCTGTCCTCATTTAAACCAAAACATAACAAATTCAAGGCCCACTTTGAATTTGGTGTTTGGCTTTAAAGCTAACACCCAATTCCAAATAAAGTGCAGATCCAAAATTTAACATAAAAGAGCTGAGTGATTTTTTTTGCTTCTTTTTCAGTGAGGAAATGCTTCTTTCCCTAATTCTATGTAAATATCCCATAGAAAATGAAAATGCTCTAAATTATCCTCTTCACCAACACTGTTGTTAGGCACCCAAGCTCCTGTTGTGTGCCTGCTTTTACACCAAGACAACCCTGATTTCAGCTGATACATGCACATGCCATATGCACAGATTATGACCATCTGCAGTAACAGCCAGAACAGCAGATGGAAAGATCCAGCCAGTGCTCCCATTATAAACCAAAAAAACCCAGTGAAGAAAAAGCTTTTTGCCCTTTTAAATAGTTTAATGTCATCTTTACATGAACTCACAAACATATTTTCCAGCCCTTTTACAATTTTAGCAAAAATATTTCTGTGCCTAATAATGACAACAATCAGGATATGCCACTGTCATCTGCTGAATTTTTAAGAAACAGTTATAAAAATTTCTAAGCTACAAAATAGTAAAAATACCCTCTAGCAACATAGTATGGTGCTTATGTAATGTCCTAAACATGTTACAGTTGATGAGACAAACACTTCTCTTACTTTCTACTGGGTTTTCACATGTAGGCATTTCACCTACCAGCAATAGGTAGTTACTGAAAAGCATTAGAAAATTACACCCTTGATTTGCACATGGACTTTCCCACAACAATATGAGATATGAGTTATGAGTCTGCAGGTGCAGGGAGGTGTGTTTGCTTAGGGCACCAATAATCTGGCACCAGGGTAGGAGTGTGGGAAGGTGTGGGGCCAGTTTCGAGTCCTCTCCAGCACGGTCACCCCACGCTGAAGGTAGGGCTGTTACTGAGGAGTGTTGTGAGAAAGCTGCACAGGAGCAGTTGTGTCTTTGGGCCTTCCAGGCAAACACCTGATTGTCTGACAAACCTCAGCTCACCCTTTGCTCCCTCCATGTTGGGATGATGGCTCATGACTTTACTGCCATGAACACTGGCACTGCTGCCAGTGACACTGACTGCCATCCTAAAGGCAGGCCCTCTCCAGGCAGCCAAAACCATCATTATCTCTGGTACAGGTGGTGTGCATGGCATACAACTCACTAAAGCCTCAGTAGAAGCAGGAATATCTAGTATTTTAAGTCATATTCTCTTTCTTTCTCTTTTTTTTTAAAAAAACCTGATTTTCAGAACCTAATGAAAGAACCTAATGAACTTGCACTATAAAACCTGCAGCAGTACTGAATCCAATTTCCAAATACACTTGTCAAATTCCATTTGCATTGATTTATTACACTGCCAATGCAGCCTTTTAGCATTTCCTTTTCTGTGGGTTTTGCAGTTTTAATTACAGGCAATTTTTAAACAAAAGGTTTGACAGTGGTGAAAGACACTGAAGAACTCATTTACCCTTTGCTGTGAGCAGGAGGCAGGACTAGATGGTTACTACTGTAACCATAAATTAACTCTACAGTTCCATCCTCTGCACTACTGCTTCCTTCTAGGAAGTTCACTGTGAGGATATTTTTGTTGGAGATACTTCACCAGTGGTGCTCAAAGAGAAAATGATCTATTGTGAAAAATCTCTGAGTTTTCTGTTTATGTAATACAAGTTTTAAGCTCTCATTAGCTTGCTTTGCTTGATTAACTTCTAGTAATTATCAGGGACACATCCACTGAAACAAGGCAAAACAACACTACAGAGGAACTAATAATCCTTAGGATGGAAATACTGCATAGATTATGAAGAAAGAGCCAAGGTCAGGTCAGGATTTGCTAACCCCAGTTTATTTCTGATTTTTTTTCCTTTGTATCAGATACAGCCTAATTTAGCTGCAACCCAACCTTCTCCTCATCACAGTATGTCAGTTCTTTCCCAGACACTTCTTTGCACTTCACAGCCTTGATTTCCCACAAACACCTTTTCAGTTCCAAAGTGTGTCTGCTTTCCACTTACACTGATCTACTGTCTGGAAACCATGCAGAAACTTCAAGATATTGTCTCTTTTTTTCTGTCTCAGGAAATACTTATTTTGGAGGGAGAAAACAACAAAATTTAAATGGTGTTGTGTAATACAAAGAGGAAACAACCCACCAGCCAAATTCAGGCTTTATGCAGTGAGACAGTCACCCACAACTTCCCAGGTAGATGCCAGTGTGTACTTTTTGTTGAGTAGTGTTTCCCAGTTCAGAAATCCCATTTGCTCAAGAGAAAAAAGTGCAGTTCTTTTGGTGAACATGTACCACTGCACTGAAATGTAGAACAAAGCAGGATGCTACATGTCCCTAAGCCATTTAATGCACAGGCACACTGCAAATAGCAACTCTTGCACTATGCACATTCTTGTATGTGAATAGCACAGATTTGGGGCTGACCCCCAACCCTCCTCTCATCAAACTCTCTAAGCATTCCTGCTAGGATAGTACCAGGCAGGGTATCATCACCAACTTGCTGAGCTCTTGAAGAACTCTTTACTTTCCAGGATCATATAAAAAGCAGATAGAGAAACTTTCTTTTTGCTTTTTCTTCCCTATTTTATGTGATAATTTCTATGACTGGTAGGAGTCATGAGGTAAAGTCTCTAGATCAGTGAAGTCCTGAAATCTGCTCTTGAACTGGTGTAGAAATTATGTAGACAGTTCACCTCTTAAAAGAACTACATAATAGGAAATTATTTTTATAAAGTATTTAAGGATATGATGTACACACAGTGTATTTTCCTCACTGCCAAATGGCCTCAGGATATAGCTAATGTGGTAGGCAAAGTGAAAGCCGCAGTTCTGTGCTCTGTTGTGTGAAGGACTGTGGTGAATATTTGCTTGAAGTGCTGCAGGAGGTGGGCTTATTTTCCCCCATAAAATCAAATACATCTACATTATACCACCCTCCCAAAAAATTTCAATATCTATTTTAAAAGAAAGGAAGTTAAACTGAAGAGACAAGACTCGAAAATGAGAACTATATACAGAGGGCTTGTGCAACCTGAATTTTACCTCATATGCCCACATTTATGCAACGCAGTATTGCTGCCTGATTCAGTGAACAGGAAGCCTGCGAAAAGGGGGAAAATCAGGAAGAATCAGAATACTGTGTATCTGACATTTTCTAGTATTCTAGCCTATGACTTTGTAACTTAAAGGACACTCTTAAACACTGTTTCTCTATATCCAGGTGACACAAACTGCTTCATCCCTGTCATTCCATCATGGTACCCATCCATCTGCTCCTCAGCTTTGGCCTAGGTGTCAGCAGCAGGCTGGGTTTAGTGCCACACAGCTCAGCAGAGGTTAAAGTCTGTGTAATGTGTTTGGATTTGCAGCAGATCTGTGTAGAATTCTGTGTTCTGAGCTGTCCTGGTTGGTATGTCAGGATGTAAATGCTGTCTAGAAAATGAGTATATAGATTCTTTATCTCCCAGGTCTGTGCTGTTCTGCTTTTCCCATCCTCTTTCTGACACATCACTGAGTCAACTCATGCCAAGTGCCAATTCAGACAGCCCAGGAGACAGTTTTGGGTTGGTTCTGTAATGTGCCCATACAACTCATGTTTAATTTCCTGCAACCAGGAGTGAAAAAGGTAATTACCCCCAGGAGAGATCTCAGGAGAAAGTAGTTCTGAGCAGGCACTTCCTGGGTGCCAATTTAACATAGTTTAAATGCCTAAACCTGAGGATGTGCAGGATACAACTGTGGGACATGAGAAGGGGAGCAACTGCTGAGCCCAGGACTGAAGATAGCTTTATATAAAAAGCCAGTTAAAGTGCTGGTAGGACTGCAGTGCTCAAGGACAGAGAAGTGCAGCAGTGACTGCAGCTCCACAGCAGGAAGGGCAGGATCAAACTGTGCTGCCCCTCGCAGTCAAGAGCTTCCCACATGCCCTCAGTAGGTGATTTTGTTCCCTTTAAATGTTACCATCTGTTGCTGACCAGAACCCAGTGGCAGGAGCAGAAGGCAGCTGTATGTCAGCTCTGTCCTGCTTTGGGTCACCAGGTATGAAGCTCTCCCAATGTCACTTTTAAATTAACGTGCACCTCACTGTGCTGCTTTGCATCTTGCCTTGCTGCTTGTGAGTGACGTGCATCTTACACAAACACAGTGATGTTCTGATTACTATTTAGCAGTATCCTTTGAAATACTAAAGGCTTGGCATTTTACTTCCATGTTGTTTCCTCTCCATATTTTTGGCAGGTATCATTTATTCTCAGCCTGTGTGTTGTTTCTTATACACTACTACTCTAAACACTTCATCCCTTTTTAAATGTAGGACTGGGAAGGTACAGTTTGTGGAGAGGGTGACTGAATTTTACATCAGCTATGATTGCTATGACAGTTGTTTTAAGGATTTAATGGAGTCTTTAACCACAATAATTTCTGCTCTTAGCAATAATTCTGTGATAGGATGGCAGTTTTGGAATTCTGAGCCTATTCTCATCCTAATTTCATCTCTGCAAAGTAGAAAAACAATACAGTTGCTCTAAACTTCTATTAGACCTAAGTCTGAGTCTCCTGGCTTTAGAAAGATTAGATCACTGTAATTTCCCCACAGCACAATAACAGAATAGAGCTGCTCCAAGGCATTGCTCACTGGAATGGTGACCATTTCAGAGAACCTACAGCTGCATGATGGGCTCCCTCAGGAGCTGAAGTCAGCAAAAGCCCGAGGAAAAAATAATTGGTTTACCCTGTATTTCTGAGCCAAAGTAAACTGTAACCCACAGAAAATATCAAAGGAGTGGTAACGTGCCAGACTTTGTCCAGAAATTTGCTGTCAGCTTTGTCTCTTTGAAAATGACCAGAATCACTCATATATTTTTGACTTATATTAGGATGGCTTAAAATGCCTTTTCCAGCAAACTGTATCCATACAGCCAGTTTGTGTGATAGGAGCATTTGTTTTGATAGTTAGCAAAATGCTGATCTGCAAAGCTCCCAAATAGGACTTTGTATTTATTTTTCACTTGTCTTATTTATGCTAATGTGATGGCTAAATAAAAACTCTTGGACTTCTTGTGATATATAGATACAAATGTGTGTATATATATATATTTACTGTCTGTAAGGTCCTCCAATCATTGACCTCTCTGTTCCTTAAAATTTCAATTTCTGTAATCTTGTAATCCCATTAATCCCAATAGAATTTCAAGTACCATTTTTTTTTTTTAGAAAGATAAAAACAAATAGGTGTGAAATGATGATTTCTAAATGAATATTCTAAAATGTCACATAAGATTATCCATTAGCTAATAATTTTGGAGATCTAGAAGTTTTTTTATCATCTAGGTCTGGTAGGACTTGTGTGAAAGGAGGCTGATTGCAATTTTTTTTTTGAAGTTTGTGACTTTGGTTACTTCGTCACAGTTATTTACTACAAGAAAACTTTCATAACTGATACTTGAGGCTCCAACTCTCAGTATAAATTCTGCAATACAGTTCTGATTCATGTGCTGGAAAGCTGCTCTCAGGCTTTCCCTGTGACTCAGGCTTTGGAGAGTACAAATCTCCCTACATTGCATCTTCAGACATTTGGGTTCTTGGGCAAATTCACTGCATTTGATGAGAATCTTGCTATCAACCACTCTGAGACTGCCCCAGTGAATATGCACATGTTGAGTGTAAAACTTCCTTCACAGAAATGACTTTGCACACATCAAGGCCAGGAGCGATATCCAGCCTAATATTTCTCTCTTTGCTTGTCTCATTACCATTACAAAGTTAATATTTTTTCTCTGTCACCACTTTAATTTATAGTCTGGCATCAAAAGTTTTTAGTGCAGAATGAATAGAAAGTATAACTGCTTATGCAAGACTACTGTGCATTTCTGTAAAACCTTATATGCCTGCATTAATCTTCTTTTATTTCCTTAAATAGCTCTTATTATGCTTATTTATCTTTTTTTCTTTCTATATCCATTTAAATGTTAAACAGACTCTCAGAGGACTAGATAATATAACTGGCAGTTAACAGATCTGATTTCAAGGCCAGTCCAAATAAAAAAATGATAAATATAAACCAATAAACCATAATTGATACCATCATATAGCTTTGTTCAAGTTAATCCTGACTTTTTCCATTGCCTGTATTTGAAAATTGTTAGTATGGAAAAATTATGGTTCCATCAGACTGTTGCAGGAGGTGGTCTCTTAAAGGAGGATTTGTTCATGAGCAAAATAATAAGCAGTAATCTGAAATCAGATTGTGGGTTGCTCAGAAGCCAGTCCTGTACCTTATCCTTTTCCTGCATCCTCTGACCTCCTGCTCAGCAGGGCAGGCCTGTTACTGAAATATGAGCACAGTCTGGAACAATATGTCAGTGACCAGGCTGCTCCAGAAAGACAAAAAAGATAAAACTTTATAAAACACTACTTTCAAATTTTAGACACTTCCAGGGAAAAGATTCCATAGAAACTGTTGAAACTTCAAATTAACAAAATGCAATGATGCAATAAAGTTTTAGCTGTTGTAGTTAACTATAGGCCAGACTCAGCAGAAACAGAGGTCAGTCCCAGAAGGTTTTGTTTAAAATTACTGAAACCACCACTGGCTAAGAACAATGTCCCAAATGCACCAAAAAATATGAAATGTTCAATGGTTTGGAAAAACAAGCTGTTTAACAATGAAACCAAGGTGAAAGACTGACTCCCTGCAGCCCCAAACTCTGATTGTCTTGGCAGTCTCTGCCTAGACTGGTTTTGGTAAGCCAAGAAATATAACTGCCTGCAGTCTAAAAGCCAAACAGATGAATTCTTTAATCCTGTAAGCAACTGAAGTGGGAAATTATGATAATGTTTGATTTACAGAGAAGAAAGCATTGATGGCACATTACTTAATGAATGCTCATATTTCTGGGACAATTGAATATTTGCTTACTGTTTTCTTTAACATACCTAGATACTTTTATTTGGTACAGCATGGCTCTAAACTACTATAAAAATCAATTATTCTTCTCAAAGACATTTGTATGTCATGTAGAAGTACAAAATGAGATTAAAGCTTTATAAGTACTCAAATCCATTCTGCTTATCTGTGCACAGCAAACTGTTCTGTGGTGCTCTACAGGATTTTTCAGTACTTGAGAAAGATGAGGAAGTAAATGTGGCTAAGCCTAATTAAAAAATGCAAATGATTTTGCTAAAGATGTCAAGTGAAAATACTCCACAGCAGTGACTATGACAGAATGATCAGACTCAAGTTCAACCTGCTCCAGGCCTCTGGGGTGTCTGAATGAGCAGGAATTACCAAGGTGTGTCTATCAGCAGACAGAAAGAGTCAATTGTGCACTATACAGCTAGATACAGGCTGGCAGGTCAGCCACTAAAACACTGCTCTTGGCTTTTGGTTTTTTAAACTGAGCTAGTTCTTTCTCACTTGCCTCTACTCCTCTAACAGTGCTTATCACTTCATTGTAATACCCAGTACATTCCCCCCCACCATCTTTTTGAGTAAAATGTTAGTATGCATAGTAGCCCAGACCATGTGTCTCATTTTTGTTCTGTTTTTCACCCAGTGGGGCAGGTCTGCTGAGTTTTGCAGTCTCCCAGGCTTAGGTGCTTTTTGTTGTGGACTACAGTGGGGGAAGAAGGAATGGGGAGGTGGCACTTTGCAGGGCAGCAGAAAAAACCATCAGCTCCCAGGCTGTCACACCTCGTGAAACTCTTCCTGATAAATCTCTGCTCAAAGCTTTCTGTGGAGGGATTTCAGGACTGTATGCAGTGGATCAGAAAGTGTTGCTTCTAGATGAAAAACAAGTCCCTTTTCTCCTCAGATTAAAAAACTCTTTACTAAAAGCAGATCGTTCTGTAAGTTCTCTCTGCTTTTCAGAGAATGGGGTGAGAATTAAGGAAGGAAGCACAGAAGTCTGATGATGGGTTTTATGCACCATTATACGTCGTAAGAAATGAGGATTGTAAAATCTAACTGATCAGGATCATTTCCTCTGTTCTTCCTTTTCTTCACCAGGCCCATCTTGGCCCCAGTCCTTCTTGCTTCCTGGGTCATAAAATCAAATTTTTAACCCATAAGCATTGTGTTTTCTTCCCTTGAAAAGGAATGTTTCATCCTTTCTTTCACAGAATTTGCATTCAGCACTCAAAATACCCAGCTACTGCTGACCACTGTTACAAGCAACAGAAATTACAGCTTTGTGATGGATACAGTTTGGTGACAGTGATGGTTTCAGTCATTTTTAACCAAACCTTTTGGGACTGACCTCTGTTTCTGCTGCAGTAGACTTACACAGCATCTGTCTGCTCATGCATGCTGTACAAATTTCAGGCCAGCTCTGCCCCAGCTGTTAGACAGGTTATAAATAGGTAGAGCTCTGAGGCAGCAAGATTACTTGAAAAAGAAGAAATAGTGAAGGTTCCTGTGCTTATGAATCAGTCTGGAAAACAGCTGTCTGGCTGTGTGAGTGCTGAGATTAGAAAAGTCTGTTTATCTGTGTATTAACATCTTAAGGTTAACTTTCCAGTAGGCTGAGGTGTAAGCTCCTACTGCTGCTTTCCCCTCAGGAGACTTTAATAAAGTGTGGCTCTGTCTGGTTTCTCTGTTGTGTAAGGAAGGTTTGAGCTCACACTCTTTCAATTTCCCTGTCACATTTGTATTCATGAAACCTGTAGGGAATCTAGCTCTAGAACCTCTGGCCTATTGTCAAATTAGACAGATACCATCCAGTAAGGTCGGAAGTGACTACTTCATTTGAGCCTGGAATGATTTCTGTTGGCAAACAGGCAACCAAAAACTCTAATTATGCATCTTTACTGAGGCTGTAATCCTGGGTATTCTCTTGATTCTTAAAAAAAAAAAAATCATCAAACTAGTTTAAATCCAATTCAACTAGTTTGTCAAACTATTTTTATTCACACAAACCAACAGCTGCTTTGGGACAATGTTTTGCCTAATTAGATGTATTGTTGGACAGATTTAGGTCTTTCCCCAGTTGAGGTTTTGTTTTACTGAGTTCCAGAATCCAACATGAAAAAGTAAAGCTAAGTAATTTTTTCTCACAGAGTCCTTCAAGCACTTTGAGGGAAACAAAAAAAACCCAAAAAACGTGGATGTGTGGAACTGGAAGGACTTAGCTTACCCAACTACACTCTTTAAGAAGCAAATGGGGAAGTTCTTTAAACTCCTCATAGCAAATAAAGTGATTTCAACTAGGAAAACTCATTCTGGTGGATTTGATACTAATTCTTCCCATATATTTATAAAAAATTACCTGAAAAATATGACTACCAACATTTGCAAACTGTCAGTTAGAAAGACCATAGAGTATCTCAGTTAAACATCTGCTGCAGTCTAGAGGATGTGGCCATCACATCTGAATTACTGAATCCATCCATAATCCCTGGGTGTCAGGCAGAAGTACCTGTAGTGTTGCAGACTCATCCATTCTCAGAAGCTCTGCATTCTGAGAGCTAGACCATTAGAGCTGCTGAAATCATAGATGTTTTTCTACTAACTCACATGGCAGCTGACAGAAATAAAGATCTGTCCATGAGTCAATTGGATTATTAGCTTTATCATTACCATTTTTAAGCTCTGCAATTTAAAAAAAAATTAGTTGTTTGTTCCACATACTTTGTTGCATACGTGTTTGGAGAAAAAAATACCTGAGTAACACTTCTGAGGGTTTAGAACAAATCCTGGAATAAATTAAGAATCTCCTAGCTTTCAATTTCTTGTATCTGAAATAGTGAAGCTGGGAATTAGAAAGGTTATCTGGCCTGAACTTCTTTCCCTAGACAAGTGTCTACCTTGAAGAAAGCAGACAACATCTGCTTTCTTCATGGCCATCTTAAATCTGTAGGTCCAGAGTCGTATCACAGAGAGAGGCCCAGGAACTCCTACAGTGATGATTAAAGCCAGGGCTTCTGTAGTTTCCAGTCTCTTTGCAGAGGATGAAAGAGATGAAATCATGGCATCTACTTGATGATTAGATTGGATCTTTTTGGAAAAGGAGCTGGAAATCTCAGCCTGAGCTAGGTTCCTTCAATACTATATGGAGGGGTGTTTTTGGTGATTTCAGTGACACTGAGATGTGTGGTGTGATTTCTGTCTGTTCCCTAACTTAGGGATGCTGGATGGGCAGCTGTAGCACATCTTTTAGTTCACAGGGCACACAGATGCACCCTTTGACTACACAAGGTCCTGAGGGAAGCTCTCTGGAGAAGAGAATACCTGTGGCAAAACACTCAGCTGCAGTTAGGTGCAACCTACAGTGGAAGCTAAGGTTCCATTCTAAGAGCACAAAGCTGTGCAGAACTTCCACCCTGGTATGTTCTTCAAGTTCTCACACTATCATGGGGCTTCTGTGTTTATCTGTGTGATAAAAAACTGCTCATTTCACTCAGGAGGAGCTCTGCCACCACAGCCAGCAGCAGCCTCAGCTGGAGCCGAGGCAATTAGACACCCTGCCTGGGGGCACAGAGCTCCTGCACCCACTCAGGCCCACTCACAGACTTCTCAGCTATTTAAAGATATAACTGTGCAGTCACACACAGACACCAATGAAGAGGAAATGAGGAATAGCTCAAGCAGGAGTGTGCACACGTGGCTTTCCTCTCCATACGGTTTCATAATGCCCAATGTGTCATCTTCATTCATCTTCCTTCTGGTTTTATAGTAGGCTTTAAAATGCCTTCATGCAGGGCAGTGAGGCTTGTGACACCTTCATTATAAAGCACGTCATGGAAAAGATGCTTTCCTGTGATCTCTGGGAAAGAGAGATCTCAACCATTAACAAACTACTAGCTGAAAATGTGTGGGTTTCAGGTAATACTCTTCAGAGTGTTCCTTCAGAGGCTTCTCCCACCTTTTTTTTTTTTTAATCATTACTATTATTTTGCCTCATATTACTCCACCTCAGAGTAGTTTTGGGACTCAGGCAGGATTTTGTTTCATGCTTTGCTACCGAATTGCTGTCTCAGGATGGAAAAATGAAATCAGGTAACTTCCGAGTTTTCCTTTTCTTGAGCATACAGATCAATATATACTGACGAAGTGTATATAGTATATAGTGCTTTAAGGATTGATATCTTTTTGTGAAGATCTGCAATATTATAAGAAATAAGGAAACTGCTTTTCTGTTGCAGGTATTTGTTTTTAGATTACAAGTTCCTTTCCTCCACTGAACAAATTTTGGTAACTCATTTCCACTGCCACTGGTTCTCATCACTTCTTTTTGGAGTCATTAGCAGTTATCACTAATATGCAGAGTGCAAATTTTTAGTAGACAGGAGACTGGGAATGGTATAAGAGATGTAGCTCTCTCCTCCATGCACAGTAAAATCTGACCTTTTATATTTAAATGGTTAAAGAGGATCTTGAGCTGGAATATGTCTTATATGAGGTGTTTGAAATAGCCTGATAGTGACTCAGAATTAAAAAAAAAATGTTTCTGGAAGACAGAGCTAATCATCCATTAGTATTTGGATGCAATGCTTGTCTCGCATTAATTTCCATGCTTGCCAAAATGATTCTGGCAGAGGAACCAGCTGTGAAATGTAGAAATTAAAATATTAGTTTGTAAGTACTAGATATGCCCTGTAGCTGCTTTCAAAAGGATTTACATGAATGAAAATGTGAGGCAGCAGTATTATACAGGTGGGATGATTTCTGTCCCCCCTTTCCCCCTTGTCCCCCCTGCTTTATATGCTGAGCATGATGTCATGTGTATGGAACATCCCTTGGGCCAGATGGGGTCTGCTGTCCCAGCCTGTTGTACACCCCAGTGAACTCACTGGTGGGGGCAGTACAAGGGAAAAGGCCTTGATTCTGTGCAAGCCCTGCTCAGGAATTGCAAAAGCATCTCTGTATTATCAACCCCGTGTTCAGCACAAATCCAGAATACAGCCCCACACCAGCAACTGTGAAGAAAATTACCTCCAGCCCAGCACACAGTGGTGACCTCAGAGTATGAAGCAGTTCAGGCACATCTTCTGCACTACAAGTAACTCAAAAGGCTTCATGAGAGGTATCCATGAGGTACCTTCCTCATCTCACCAAAGTCAGATCAAGCTACCATCAGAAAACCCATTTGTGTCAAGGAAGGACCATGACACTCTACTGACAGTTTCTCTGCCCAAGATTACAAAAGGATGCAAGGCAGGTTGGGGAAACCTCAACTTGAAATCAAGTCCAAGCCTTCCTTCTGTTGTGTGGTCCTTTGCATGATTAGTGAGAGGCCATTTTCATCTCTAGCTGTAAGTGGAGGAAGTCTTTTTCCTATTCTTGCCCCATGTTTTCCTTGGGAGAGCCATAAAAGCCACATTTCTCCTTTGACATGACTCTCCCTTGTCTCTGCAGCCCAGCCAAAATTCCCTTTCAACCTTGTATGTTGTCAGAAGAATGTGTTATACTGCTCTTCTGCCACCATTTTTAGCAGTAATGTGTCTAAAATTTAGTTGAAATTATTCTTCAGAAAGTGCTTATCTCAAATGACTTGGTGGATTTATGGTTCTTGATATTTTAGAGACCATCCCAATTTTAATGGCTGGACTGCATTAATGTATCTTCCTGAGTTATCTCTTCATAATCCATTGCTTCAAAACCAGCTGTGAATATTTTCTTCCCATTAAAGCTTATTCCTTTGGGTTTGATGTAATTAATTGCCACTTATGACTTAGAGAAAATATTCCAATAAATATTTATGCCACATGCACAATCTACTCTCTCCAGTGCCCTGTATACTTAATGTTTAACAAATTTCTGTGAACCTCAGCCTGAAACTCATGTTAGAGGGAGCCTGTGGTTATAACAGCAGCAGCAGCCACAGATGTCCTCTCTGGAGGTAGCACAAGAATCCCATTTCTTGATAAAGCAGGTCATGGAGACACTGAGAATATGTCAGAGTAGAATGCTGGAGAGGATACAGCTGCAATGCCACGCTGATCCTCCCAATGTTTATTTATAGCTTTGTCAGAGTAAGGTTAAGCATCCACTTCTCTTAAGCACAGATAGAAAACCACTGCGGTATGAGACTGTCACAGAGGCAAGAAGATGGCAGATCTAGATAGAAGATTAAAGAGTGTCCCTAGTCTGAAGTGACAGGAAAGAGAAGAAAATCTATTGTCAGTCTTTCACACTCTGAAATTCATGAGGCAGGTTTTGACTGCTGTATGATATACGTGTGGCACTGAAAATGTGGAGATACAACCCTTTAAGGGCATATTTAAATTCTGTCTTAACGTTAGCTCATATGTGAAGATACATTTTTCAGAGCCATGTATGTACAAGAGCAGAAAGTGAACCATATTTTACAGATTATACAAATAATCCTTTCAGTGGTCTTTTAAGCAAGTGCTCAGTCTGCCTGCACTGGGCTCCATAAGGCAGAGAGCGACTGGTGAAGAGGAGGGGTTTTATTTCCCTATGCAAGCCTGAGAGGAGCTCTCTGCAAGGTGCAATTCCTTATCACAGCATCATGAACACCCACACATGCCTGAGAAAGGACTATAAACTCAACACCAAAACTTAGCCTGCCGCTGTTGATTCCTGAACCTTGTCAGGATGTAATTAAGGTATGGTCAAACTGAATAGGAAGACGAGACTTAAATGTAAAAATATCTCCAGTAATTACAGTTTAGATCTGGAAAGCAATGGATGGATTTTGATTTCTGAAAGAGACAATGCTGTTCCTGAAGATGGTTGAATAATTATGGAGTGAAAAGTAAAATAAATGCCCTTGTAATTCTCTGTCTGTCTATGACATAGTGCTGAGGTGTGCAAGCAATCTCACGAAGGAGGGAAAAGGTCTTAGTACGTAGGTCTGGTGGTTTTAGGAAGAAAAATAGGTCTTTGCTATGTTTGCTGCCAAATGTAAAACTTCATTCAAACACATAAAACAAAGTACCTGTTTCAGCTGTGCATGGTCACTATTCAGGAGCACATAGAGCTTTGTTTTAAAAAAAAAGCCAACAAACAAGGATCTCCTCCTTTGGGATTCAAGACTGCACTTCTGTATTTGCCTGTGTAAAGAACTTTGTTGACTACTACCAGTCCTGGGAATAATCCTTCTTTCTGAGCTCCTATAAGACTATACCTTCACTCAGAGGGCATGCTCTCATTCTTTGGATACTCTGAAGAACCTATTGGATACAGGAGTCGTGCCTAAGGGATAGAAAATGTCCTTGACACGGTGTCTGCACTATTGTTAGCAAGTTACCTGGAAGTAATCTAGTAACAAAGACTGATGTAAAATATGAATCTGTGTATTTGTACCTAAACATCCAAAGATATGTAGTGCCATATCTTTAAAAAGACCTGGGTGAAGAAAAGAATGAAAACCACTCATCATCTACTTTATTCAAGTGGAAGCTGCTGTCCTTTTTTCCCCAAAAATACACCTTGCCAAAGATTTTTCCTTTCTGCATATGTTATCATGCAGCTTGAATTAATTTGTAGGAACTGTTTCCTGGATGTTTTTGTTCCATCCCTTGAGTGAGCACTGGCATTTATCTGATAATGTGGTGAGATGATTCAAGGAAGAATTGGCTAGAAAAACTAATTTCTTAATTTCATAGTTACTTTTCTCTCTGAATTGATTTACTGCACATTTGTACAAATGCCAGGGCAGTAAATGAGATGAAGCAGGAGCTGGAGGAGGAGGTGTGATCACAGAAGTCCTAATTTGACCAGCTCAAATTAGTACATAATGGAATCCTTAACCTCCTCCTGAAGATGTTTAAAAGCTTGATGGCTAAACTGCAATGAAAGTGATAATGCTGAAATATCTGCTAAGGACAGAAAAGCCATGCAGTTGCAAGGCAAGCAGCCAATTCTGAAAATGCAGCTGCTATGATAGCAAAATGACATTCTTCACTATGTCAATTAACAGAGAGATCATAGACAATGTGATCCATCATCACATCACCTGTTTGCTTTGGTGACAGTGTGGTTTCTCCCTCACTTGTCATTCACTAATAACAAGCATTGCTTCCCTTCTTTGAAAAGCTTAACTTTGTCTCCTAGACTGGTTATGTTCTCCTGCACTCAGCCAACCAGATTACAACCCTAAACTGTAGTTCTTCCTCCTTCTGTGTTGCAGATGGATTAGGGTTTTTCCATGTGGCATAAGCCCACCCAGTGGTTGTTGCTGCCTCCACTGTCCCACTCCTCCCGTTATGTTGTCTTCCACTTTCCTTTGGGCTGCCACCATCGTCATCAGACTACTTCCAGAAAAAGTGCCAAAGGCATAGGAGCACAGAAAAGCAGCCAACAATTAGACAAGAGGGTGTTTTACCATGACTGAATTTGAGTGAAGTTTGGGCTGCTGCCCTTGTCCTTTCCCTCTGCTCTGGCCGTGTGTTCCTGCTGCTCCCTTGGGCTGGACCTAAGCAATATACAACTGCCTATGTCTGTGCCTACAGCTTGTGTTACACACATCCCTGGATGGAGCAGTCTGGAGTGAGCATCTGTGTAGTCACAGAGTAGGAGCACTTGCAAATGGAAAAGTTGCTGGACTATTTCAAGAATGCTTCAAAACCTTTAACACTTTATGGAAACTCTTCTCTCATCAATCTGCCTGCAAAGCCAGTTTTTTTCTCAGCTTTAAGGAGGTATAAAACAATTTAAAATGAGCCCTTGTCACATCCTGACTTTTTAAAAAGTGTTATCTTGTTATGCTAAAGTAAGAACTGAGCACTGTTTCTTAGTGCTTTGTTTTAATTGAAAGGCAGGTATTTTCCACCTCCCGTACCTATCACTGCCACTCAGGGGTGTAAAGTTCACCTTTCTGCTTCTCTAGGATATTTGACAAGAAGTCAGCAGGATTTCTGCCAGTCTGGAAATCCACTGCCCCTCACACAAAGGCACACTGCTTGGGGAGGGAAGGGTCACCTTCCTGCATCAGTGGCTCTCAAGGACGATTCCTTGTTAGGCTGTGTGGAACGGGAATGTCTCTCTCCCAGCCTCTGTGTAGGGACAAGGTGGTCATGCAAAGAGCGATGGGGATGATGATTTTATGGGGAGGTCATTGGAGCCTGGATCCATTTTGAGTGATTTTTTTTTTTTTTTCCATTGCCAATATATTTTCTAATGGCTTTTCTACATGTTGCTGGCCTGGAGCATGAAAGGGCCAGAGAGTTTCTGGAAAATTCATTTATAATATAAGCATATTGAACCAAATGAATGCCAAATATCTTGCAGGACTATACTACCACTTTTTTCCCCCTGCATTTAGTTTTGTATCCTACTTTTTTCCTCAATAATAGTTTCATGAGTGTTTTCATTAAGAATTCCTAAAAGACAAATAAGATACATCTTTAGCAGTGTGGCAATCACCTTAATCATGGAGATGCTATAAAAGCATTCTGAAGAAAAGTGTTAAATCTTAGCAACTGCTCAAATAAAGTCATAATTGACATTTCTGTGTGCAAAATGAAGAGATCATGCTTTCCGAGAGTCCAGTGCCAGAAGAAAGTACAAGTCATCTAATCAAGAAAGAATTCAAATTTCTTAACTTGTACTAACATAAACCAATCACAAATTTTCAGCACTGGTAATTAATCCAGATCTAGATCTTTGGAGAGGAAGCAGGGACAAAGTATCTATTGGTTTTTTCTTTTAAAATAAGGTCTTAAAAGCACGTCCAAAGCAGGAAACATCTGTTGTAGGTCCAGAGAAAGAAAGCTGGCAATAGTGGAGTAAGCAAAAGGATCTATTTTTATGTGAAAATACATTTATTTTATGAGGTATCTCCATGGGGTAAGAAAAATGTCACACTACAGAAATGTTAACTGCATTTATAAATCATTATGTGGAGTTTATGTGTGATTATGTCTCAGAAATCCATGTATTTTTTTCTATTAGGTGGATTTCAATTAAGTTCTCATTCAGTAGAAATAAACAAAACAAGACTTCCATAATTAAACTACTTTTAAAATACTACCTGATTATATTAGCAAGAAACTATGTATCCTAATCTCAGTGGTAAACTGCTGCTAAACAGTACCGTTGTTAATTGAAGTAATTTAATGAAATGTTTAGCAATTAGACAAATAATTCTCCAAAGAGAAAAAAACCATTTATAATATTGGTGTAGAGGATAAAGCTCATTGAGGTAGTTTAACCTTTTAAAGTAGACAGTATGGGAAAAGCAGACATTGTTGCCTGAAATAAGGAGGGTAGCAATGACATAATCTTTCTAAAAGCTATCTTTGCTTGGTATGTCCAACCTATCAGAGATAGATATAATTTCTTCTAAGATTCTGTGGAAAATTAAGCAAAAAGTCAAAGCTCAACAGGTCAAAAAGCAAGCCATAATCGATTTTTATACTATTACTTGAGGTAATAATTTCCTCTGAGAAAATAAGCCTTTTTTTAGGGTATTAAATACGAAATAGTAAAATTAAGTGACTGTGCTCAATATGTTTTGCATTGAAAGTAATCCCTTCCTATTATGGAACAATGAGGATACCACTGATTACCTGCCCAATGAACCTGCTTTGGCTAAGAATGTGTTCAGGTCCTCACCTTGTAAGGTTGCTCACTTGCTGGATTAGGTTGTGTATTTTGCTCTCCCTGTCTCTCTGATAGACCAGTGCTCAGTATGACTGAATTGAGCCCAACAACCTCTGGCCATATTCCTGAATTTCATGACTGCAATGGCACTGCTGTGTCAGTCCTGCTGCTCTCAGGCATTCTGCATCACCCCAGGCAGGATAAACAGCCTCTGGCCATTGCTCCATGGGATGGAGGTTCAGGTGCCTGGCAGCAGCAGCCCAGGTTCATCAGCTGGAGCTGACTGTCCGTGTCCCCAAGGGAATCCCAGCAGACTCCATGAGAGCCCTCAGCTGGTCTTCAGGTTGTGTCCAGCATGAGCAGTGCTGGAGACCTTTCAACTGAGATAAAGCTGATCTTGTCCAAAGCCCTTCTTTGCTCACGGAGACCAGGGAATAGCATTCAAATAGGATTCTGACTAAAAATCTGCTCTTCTGAATCCTTCATCAAGTAAAAAACTATTAAAAACATAGCAATGTATTTCCATCCAGTTCCATGTAGATAGTTTGTAAAGCAACATAACTCCTATTTCTTCATGCACATTATTAAACAAAAGCTGATCTTAATTGCATTATAACCCACAATAATGAGATTTAAATTTAATTTCAAGCGCAAAATAATTCTGTTTGAGTTCTTCAGCAGCTTTTCCTCATCTAATATGGGAAGAGTTTTTTCTCTTTAATTGTGTCTCTCTGCCTTCAGGAAGATTGAGCAGCCTTTTAAACATCTGCTCTTTCCAACCTGTCACTTAAGAAGTTACGGTTTAGAATAATTTTCTCTTTGGCTTATTCTTCTCTCTTGTGACTTGCAGATTATGAACATAAAAAAAAATACAGAGAGCCACCAAAGTGAAAGCCAAACTGGGGAAGCCTCTGCAGTAATCTTTATCACTGTGGTCCATATAGAAATCTGTGGTTTTAGTTTTTGTGTTTGCTTTTAAAAGAAAGCTGGAAATTACAGACTTTTTTAGTTTAACATGTACTATTGGCAGCCCCACACCCTTCCCAAATAACTCTCAAGGAACTTTTCTCCAGAGGAGATGGCAGTGAGTACTTACTGAGGCACAGTTGCTTTCCGACTTGTCTTCTAGAAAGCCAATTTGGCATGGTGTCCTCTGATTCTGCAGCCAGTAGTCTGTTGATTCTAGCAGACTGTTACTGCAGAGAATCTGTTAAAATAGTTAAGAATAGTTAAAATAATTACGAATTTTGCTGAGCCCTATTGTGCTTTGGGGGCCTGAACCCTATTGTTGTAACTCAATGGAAATTTTGCCAACAAAATTTGGGGTTGGGGGGGAGCAAGATGGACAAGATGGTTTGGTTAGGACCCGTCCAGTTACTGCACCTTTAGTCAAATCACTTATATATCCCCTAAAGCATTAGCCTATTTTCTTTCAGAACTGAGAGCCTTTGGAGATAGATGCTTAAAGGAAATGCTTAACCCAATATTTTTATTGGAAAATACTGAGTTCTGTGTTAAAGTGATACACACAGATGTTGGGAAAACTAATTATTCAATTACACCAGAGTACACAAACTTGCAGCCTTTATGAGTGACTGTATCTGTCTCCACAGCAGATCAGAACTATTCATTCTGCCAGCAGCCTCATTTCTGGGACTTCCAAAGCTCCAAACTCCTTCTTCCTAAACCAGATTTTCTGTTTTCTGAGAAGCTGAAGTACTTTGGACCTTCTGTAATGAGTCCTGAGGTCAGTCAGCACCCTGAGACAAAAACTTTGGGTTTAATCTCTGTGTTGACTCAGCCCTACAGCTTGTCCCACAGCCTCCAAAGGCAAAATGGGGCTACAGATGGCTGCAGACTTTAAAGAGGCAAAGCCAGTTTGCAAATCTGATGCTCAGATTAAACTGAATTCTTTATTTTCTGCCTCTGTACTAATATTCTACCATGAAAAAGAGGGACCATCAGTATCTTTAAAACATCTAGGGAACAGCAGGAAAAATATTGCTGCACCATTGATGCTACTTACAGAATATTTTCTATGGCTTATCATGTTCCCCAGACAGCAATGTTAAGAAGTATGCTTGTGAAATGTTTATTTTATTTGTATTTGCAATTCTTGTACGACATGGAAATAGAATGTACTCTAGTTTTTAGACTTTTATTTTAGTAATGATACTTAAAAATATAATTTTGTTGCTATACCTAGGGAAACAAATTCTACCTAGAGCACTTTCCTTTACCTGACTGCATGTTTTGTATTGACACAGATTTGTCCTACTTCAAGAACACTTAATCTCTACCTAGATCCCTTCCTTAGGAAGAGAAGTGAGAATAACTTGTGAGGCCTGCTCACTTCTCAGGGAAGGCGAATGACTGTAGAAAGCTGATCTGGCCAGTTGACACAGTTTTCTAATACTTGGGGGCAGCCAGAAGTAAGCTTATTACCACCCACAGACTAACACCCACTCTAATTTTTATCTTTCTGGTAGAAAGTCAGTCACACAGTTAATATTTCAGTCCCTGTATTACACATATATTGATTTCTGAATAAAAATCAGCAGCAGAGGGATGAGGAGGTAGAGGGGAACACCACAGCCCCTGACCTTGGCCCACTTCAGTGCCCTTTTTCGGCATCCTCCATGGAAACTTTTCACCTTTGTGGTTGTTTCTCAGTACAATGGCCCTGCTAAGGGTTTTCTTCTAAAGAGCTTTAGAATACAAATTTAAGGTTCACAAAATACTCAGAGAAAGTACTGTGCCCAAAGACTTTGTTCTGAGAATGCCAAAGGCTCATGAATGCTTCACATGAACACTTCTTCTTGGGGGCTGCTAGCTAATCTTGTTTATCACTGCAGTGACTCTGAACAAAATAAATTTTATAACCTCCCATCTCAGTGCAAAAAGATCCCTGCCACCATAACTAACTCTGAGACTAGATGGGGAAAATAATATACTCCATATCCCAAAGAAACAATTTCCTGTTAGTGTAATAAACTGTGGTGTGGGTTTGGTTTTTTTTAAGGACATCTTGAAGCATTATGAACTGGTTGTTAAAATCTAGAATTAAGCATTCTTTTCCTCTCTGTGAAAAACTACCATCCTCTGAGGCTTTATGAAGACATATAGAACTGAACATATACAAAAATGCACACATACATATATATATGATTTCAGATTTAATCAGATTCTACATATTCTCATCCTCAAGGGCCGAAGTTCTAATTACCTTTTAAAACATAATTTTGCATACACAGGAAACAGTTCCCTTTAGATCAAACAGCTTTTGCTGTAACAAGCAATCTTGTTCCATTTCCTTAAAGCTCACAGTGAATTTGTCTTCAGCCTTAATCACTTTAGATCTTTCTCTCCCAAAGCTCAGACAGTTTCTGAGAAACTGTGATAGACAGAAATTTATCATGCAGAAACAAGCTGCAGATATCCCTGGTGCTGCTCATCTTTGCCTCAGAAGGGCTTGGTGTGCATTTCAGAACAGCTCGATCATAGCAGATGTATATTCTACATGATAAACCCATGAAATGAGCTGGGCAGTCCATACTTCCCCTGCTTTGTCTCCTGTGGGATGTTAAATGACCCTTGGTAACATTATCTTTCTTTCAGAGGGTGTTTTTATCAGGAAGCAAATACTGGTAAAGCAGCAGCAGAAGAAATAACTCTCCTGAACAAATGTTTTCGTCAGGTCAGGTCATGGTTGCCAAGCTTGAGTCACTCCAGGGTGGTTTATGAGTTCCAAGGCTTTATATTGCATTTAATTTTTTATATGCAGCTTTTCATAATAGACTTTGAAGTCAAGGGTAGAAATTGTACATGGAAGTTTTGGACAGCATGTGATTTTTAAGTAACCACAAGTAGATGAACAACGTTAGTAGGAATATGTTTTCCCTGGGCCAGATTCTGCTCTCCTGTGCATAAGGTAATTCTGCACACACACTTGAGGATGTATCTAGAAATGTGAAGAAGAGTGAATAGGCAAAACATTTTTAATACTGGAGGTTGGGGGGGAATAATTTACAGCAATTTGGATTTGAAAAAGACAGCTGAGAAAAACAAAACCAGATATACTTGAGTCCCCACAGCAGAAGTTGGCAGAGGTCAGCAATCTAAGGAACAGAGGTTGGCCCAACGTCACCTGGAAAGGCCCCAGAAATTACTCCAAAAGGAAGCACTGTGGGAATGGGGGAAGGCAGGAAAGTGAGCCAGAGACCTCCTCGCACATGTGTGCTTTTACACAGGTCTGAGTGGTGCTCAGGAGATGGAGAGAGATTTGGGCCAGCAGTGGCAGGAGTGGGGGGTAAACTTTGGATCAGTTTAAACTCTATCTTACGAAACAAAAGTTCTTGCATTAAGAACATTATAGACATGACACTACTCAGAGCTTTCCCATTAGTGCTTCTGCAAAGGAAGGAAGGCCACCTTGCAATGCTGATCACAGGTCAGCTTACACACATCTGCTGTGCAAAAATGTATCTGTAGGAGCCATGTTAAATTTTGGGCATACTTCTTTGGTAACAGACAGTATTATTGTGGTCAAAGGCACACATATGGTAAGAGTAAATGGAGTATTTCTTACAGCCTCTTGCTATTGTAAGGCAACTCTCCCTCTTAAATAGGTTCGTGTGTTTAGATAAAGTGGGAGTTTGCATATGCATGAAAACTTGATGGGATATTCATGTTTTTAAAGAAATATACTGAAATCCTTATAGTAAAATAATATATGACTGCAATGATCAAAAGTGTATAAGCTTGAAGGAGTTGATCTAAATTAACAGAGTTAGTTAATGAATCGTAAGCATTCTTCAGATGGTATTCTTCAGATCTGTATCTCTACCAGGACATTCTCATTGCTATTCTTGCATTTAAAATTTTTTTCAAAATATACTGAGATGATCTATACCAAATGACAAGAAAACTAACCCTCTTCTCCTTCAGCTGTCTGTCTGCAGTCCTGCACTTTTAAGGCAAACAGTATCATTTGCCAAAATTTCTTCCTTCTGTCCTGTACTCCTCTTCATTTTTAGTTAACTAAGACAAATGCAGGACCAATCCCACTGAAACATTGTTAGGATTTTTGCTATCAGCTGAAAACTGAAAAGCAACTGAAAGCAGAATTTGATTCATTGACCATACTCATGTGACAGCTGCACACGCTGTGCTGCTGTAGATCTGGTTTAGAGCAGGATCATCACGCTCAGAAAGTAATTCAGGATGAATCTGCATCATGCACTAAATATGAAATCAGCAGTAATTCATGGTTCTAAAAAAAAGTTTTCCACTCTCATCTAGAGACTCAGCCGTCAGCATTGCTCAGTGTGTTGTGAATCAATGAACTAAATCAGCCTCTAGCAGAGTGTGGATTAGAAAAGTCACTCTTTCCCACAGGAAAATACTGTGTATGAGTTTAGTGTAACAGCTTCCTGCTCCCTGATTTAGATCACAAGACATTAAAATACAGTGAATATCTATAACCGAGACAGCATTAAAAAGGCTCCGCTCCACAAATGAAACATCTGTGTCTTCATGACTAAACATCTTAATTGCTTTTGTTAATTACTATTCATCAAAAAAGATAGGAAAGTGGGACACACAGAGAAAAAAATAAGATATGAAGGGGTACATCTTCTGCATTAATTTAGGTTGGTCTGTGTAGTAACAGGCTACATCTCATATGGTTCCTGACACGAGGCATTCATGCCAAATATAACTACTGAAACCTGCAAGTCAACTGTTTAAACTGCTCCTTTGCAGCAGGAACCCACAGCATTTCACTCCACCACCAATTACATATCTAACTTAAAAATCACCTAACAAAGGCTAGAAGAGAATTCTTCATCCTTTTCCACACACATACAAAAGGTAAACACTTTCTCTGACAATGGTGTAAAGAAGCCCAAAACATCCTGCTGGTTGTCACAAGTGAACAACTTCTTTTAGTGTGCTGACAATCATAAAACTGACTTGTTTTACAATGAACAGCTCAAATGTATGGGATAGAACAGGTGAAGCAGCTCTCAACCATGTGATACAGGCTATCCTTTAAAATTAGAGTGAGCCTTCTGAACATGACCAAGCAGGAGCATCTGTAAAGGCAGTGGTGGCACTTAGTGCTGTGCCACTGTCCTTCACTCTTACGTAAAGTGGACAACTCTGAGATAAAATGAAAATTTAAAATGTTTTCTCACACAGTAGATTTTCTGTCTATATGAGGATTCTAATTACAGTCAGCAGCATTTTTAAAAACCAAGTGCTACTTTGCAAATGAACCCTTTGATCAAATGAAGTATAGACACTTTATCTTTTAGCCATTTTGGGGTGAGAAGGAGAAGCCCAGTCCCAGCATACACAACTGTCTTGCCGAGTTCTATTTTTACATCAATGATATTATATCTACCAAAATTTCTGTGTGTGGTTTTCAGGATAAGGAAGATAAATCTTTAACATCTACATGTTTTATCCTTCTCTCTTCTTACATAAAACAAACAAAAAAACATTATTNTCTAGAATTATGCCTGTGGGAGACAGTAGAGCTCTGAGGTTTATTGCAAAGTGAGGTGAAAGACAGCCAGTCCTCCTCAAAAGTCCCTGGTAGTGCCCCCTTCCCTCAGACTGTAAAAATGGTCCTAGGTAGGAGGAATAAAAGGTCTTCTCCTTTGTATTATCACTTGTACTGAAATTAGCTACAAGCATAAAATGACATCCAACCTCTCCTAATGACATACATGGACACACAGGTGTCACTTTTTTCTCCCACATGCCCTAAATTAAATTAGTACATATAAACCTGGTTTTAGGAAACAATAACAGCAGTCTATACCACCTCCTGTTGTAGAAACCATTCCAGTCAAAGCTTTTTCATGAAGGACCCTTCATTGCATTGACCTGAGGGAAGCAAAGCTCTCAGAAACTTGCCATTTATTGAAGAGCAATCCTGAAGGTATTCATGCTATGCACTGCTTTTATTTCATACAATGAAATATCAGATAATGAAGTAAATTAGAAATGTTCAATGGGAGTTTATCTCCTATATATGTATAATGTATTTTGGGACCAGACAAGTATAGACCAGGCAGATAAAAACTGCAAGTTACCATAACAGCCTCACTAAGTTATTTTTCTGTATCAAATCTTTTCTAACTATCACTTAAATTTTGTATTGCTCACTAAAGCTGAAAGCTAAAAAGCAAAGCTATATCTATATATTAGACTTTGAATATAACATAAACTTAAAAGTTACCTTCTTACATGCTGTGACAGAGCTTCCCAAACTGCTTGCAGAACTGTCTGCGCTGCTGCCTTGGCGCTCTGGGACTTCATGCATCAGTGGAGATTCAAAGTTGCTGAAGAACAAAAAAGAAACAAGCCCCCAAAAACCTTTCCAGTGACTCAGCTACATAAGTAACTCAAGTAATACCAAAACACAGGTCAGTAAAGATAACTTAAGATACCAGAAGCTGTCTACACTCTCCTTGCTGATGTTACCAGTCTATTTAGTGCTAATATTCCCCTTTTGGAAGACTATCCTGAGCTACACACTTCAGATATGGCAAACTGATGTCTTTTGAAGACTAGAGGAAAGCATAAACTTCCTATAAACAGACCTGTCTGTAAAAAGTGGTACTAGCTAGTTTTCATAGGCAAGCAGCTTGGAGCAACCAATGAAATACTTGCTGCATTAATTCAGCTTGGTCAGCAACAGAAATATTTGCTGCATTTTTACCTGCTAGGGTGGAAGTAAAGGGGTAGTGATTGAAAAGTAAAAAACACAACAGGAGAAAGGCAGTATTTTGTAATCCAGATGGAATAGAT
Source organism: Erpornis zantholeuca (assembly GCA_013400515.1). Taxonomy (NCBI): domain Eukaryota; kingdom Metazoa; phylum Chordata; class Aves; order Passeriformes; family Timaliidae; genus Erpornis; species Erpornis zantholeuca. The sequence continues at coordinate 136,844 of VZTN01018466.1, forward strand.
TGATACACTGTAGGTTTGGAGCAAAGGTAAGTCGTGCACATATTCTCTTTTTTGAGTCAGTGCTACACAACAAATATGTTTACTTTGGGACTGTGCAGATGTGAAGTACAAAACCATAAAAACACATTCCCCCAGCCAAATTATTTGCACACACAGCAAGAACCAACCCTCATACTTTTCTTTTGGAATAGTTCAGGCCAGTCTTCTAAGATTTTCCATTGTATAATAATCACATTAGTCCAAGATTAATGAAGCTTCTCCTTCTGGTCATGATATGATCACAGTTAAAGGCCACATGTGCTAAAGGACTATTTATCCACAAACATACTAGGAAAAAAGTCTCCTACTTTTACTTGATCACGTTCTGCTTCCCCAGTTGGGTCTTTAGAGTGTTTTTAACTATTGCAAGTCACCTATGAGAATACATGGAACATGTTGTGATAGACCATAAAGAGTGACCAGGTTACCATGGCTCGAGTAATAATCTCTCATCAGTTCCAGTGGGGTAAGAGACCATGTGCAGCTTCCTGCTATGCTCAAACCTAAATCCTCAGTCCCCTTTACTGGAATGTAAATCACTATGTTAAGAGGAGGCCACTTTCACTTTTTTTTCCAAAATCCACAGTCAGGCATGACTAAAGCTACATTTTCCTCAAAGATTCATGCATGTATGTTTCACTTGATACTGTTTAGGACTAGCTATGAATATATGCACTCCCACTAGTAAGGAACTTTGTCAATGAGAATTCTGCTGACATGTGTGGTGCTGTTCCATAATAATTTTTAAAAAGTATCTAGATGTGCCAGAATTAGAAGAGTGATTAAAAAATATAAAACTAATTTAGCACTTATTAATTGGTAGACTGGGGAAAGCATCACAAATCACATGGGATGACTGAATAAAGATGCACAAGTGAGACCACAGGGTTAATTGACTTCACTTGAAAGATGTGTTACCACTTAATACTCTGGAAGATACCAGCATCATTAGTACTAAGAAAAAAGACTTCTGCCTGTTTACAAAATTCTGCTTCATTGCTCAGATGATATAGATACACAGTAACATTTCTGGGCAGTAACTTCTCAGGCATTTCACAAAGCAAAATAGCATTTTTTTAGGCCTTATACTGAGTTCTTTAACAAGATGAGGGAAATTAAACAGATGAAGTCAATTCTGGCTTGCTATTTTCATTTAAAGTAGGAACCTCATATTCAGATGGTCAAATCTTACATAAGTTAAGTATCCTCGTTGATAAGTCCACATTGAGATGCAGCCTCCGTACAAAGCAGAACTCACTACTCCCCGCAGAAGCTGTGCACTGCCGCCTTTAATAAGATGCATCACTTCTGCCATCTAATAGAAAATTACAGATCAAGGCTGACCTGCAGGTTGAAGTACAAGGCCTGTTGTTTTCTCCTGCTCTTCACTGAGAGGAAGACTGAGTGGCTCTGCCACTTCTTCATGGGGAGCTGATGGGCTGCTAATGACTATTTGCTCTCAGTTCCACTGTGTGCAGGGAACCCAACTTCACTGCATCAGGTGTTGCTGAGTCCAACAGCAACAAAGATAACAAGATGCCTACCTGAAGGCCTTCTTCAGAACTTAAACAGTACAAGTAGAATAGCACATTAAAGCATAGCTGGAAAATGTAGATGAAGAGTCACATCCTGGAGTATCAACAAATCCATGCTATCTCTGGACAGTATTTCAGGAAGGGGTAGCACATGACATGTCCCACACAGAAGTAAAGCTCTCCTCCAAGTCATGCGGAAAGTGAAATGATCTGTAAAAGCTTCTTAATCCTGTGTTCTTTTCAAAATAAGCCTACTTTTCATTTGTAGATATAGAAAACCTTGTTAAAAGTACATGATGACTGAAAGAAATGTAGAATGCCATTAAATGTTTTAAATGAGGCAAAGCTCCCACTTAGAATGAAGTTCAGACAGGAAACCCAACTGCCTTTGGTGTTCCCAAAATTTGGTAAACCTAAATCCTTGTCACTTATCCCAGTTGTATTTCACATCCAGCTGATTATTTGGAGCACAGGAAAAATCGGCAACTGCGTTTCACAGGACAAGGGACAATGTCTTTACAAGTATCTCTAACACTTTCAGAGCTCCTTTTTTTGTCTTAGGTTCATGTTTCTTTTCTGTAACTGCAGAGCAGAACCCCTATTCTCATGCTGCACTGCAGTTCAGCTCCTGAATTGTGCCAGGGACAGGAACTCTGGGCTCCCACCGCTTGCAAACAGCTTCAACCAGTCAGGGTTCAGTCACTGAAAAGCAGAAAAATTTTAACAAAGAGGTTTTAAAATAGGAGAGCCACATTCAGTTTTAGACTCCACAGCCTTTTCCTTGTTGAGTATCTGGGTACACAGTTTCTAAAAGAAGCACAGAGAAACCCCCCTGGCCACTCTTGCTGGTCAGTCAGGTACATGAGCCCTTCAAGGTGTCACACAAAGGAGACATGTTGCAGTGCATGCCAGCTGATGGGAAAATGAGCACTCAGCTGTGCTTCTTCAGGCTGGGAATCCAACACCACAAACGCGAGTCTTTGTAACTCAGTGAGGTGCAGTGTATGAGGTCCTGCATAGATACCTTCACAGGCACAGGTCTTTCTTCCAGCATGGAACACGGATTTGGTTTTCAACATCTCTTTTTCAATTATCTCAACTCTTAGTTAGGGCAAAGTTTCCTCTTCTCTTTGTCCCGTGGGTACTCTTTCTAAGCTTTCATTTTCAACAGGTGTTTTCTCAAGGGACCCTCCTCAGGCCATACAGCTCTGCCAGCCTCACTCTGTAGCAAAGGCAGTAATATAAACCTATTTTTCATTAACTCTCCAGGGAAAAACTATTCTGTCTTTGAGAAGCTTCCTGCTCTCATTAGTTCCTCAGTAGCAGGAAGGTGAAAGAAACTCTTGCAGAGATGTAGCCAGCTCATCATCAAGGGATAGCTCT
>VZTN01018466.1:154229-164478 GCA_013400515.1 Erpornis zantholeuca
CTGCGGTGGGGCCGAGGTGCACGGGTGGCCCCGGCGAACGCCGTTCCCCCGCAGGGCAGCGCCGTGCCCGGGACTCCTCGCACCTGCGAACCGCTGCGTGGCAGCCGGTGCCCGGCCGGGACATGCGGGAGGCGGCAGCCGGTCGGGAGCTGTTCGCTGGAGCGATGTAGCGGCTGCAGGAGTTCAGGACGGCTGCAGAACTTGCTGGCGTTGTGCTCTGGCTGCAGTGTGGGATCAGACGTGACAGCGAGGTGCCGAGTGACTCCAGCGAGAAACGGGCGATGCTTGCTGAGTCCTCGTTACGAATGTCATGATGTTCTTGGAGCCCCAGCCCCGTAAACCATGTGATTTAAATGACGGGGATTTCTTTCTGGCTGGCTCAGATGTGACACTCAAGCATTTAGAGAAGGAGCCTAGAGTTAGCTGCAACTTACGTCTTGTTTTGAGCTATTCAGACTGTTTTATTTGGTTACTTTCAGCAAACTTTTCCGGGTTTGTTTGTTTGTTTGCTTTTTCTTTACAAGAAAATAGCGAGTGCCTTGAGGCTTAGCTCTATCGTGTTTGGATAACCATGTCAGAGAATCCGTGCAGTGCAAGTGATTAGAATTGGTCTCTAGTCAAGAAAGGAGATATCAAAAGCACTTGAATCACAAGTGATGCACAGTGCAAACATTGTTTTGAACCCAGAGCTACCTGGGTTCAGTAGGAGTCCTTTCAGCTGAGGTGTGAAATTTGGAGGGCTGGAGACAACTGACATTGCTTTGTAGTTGCTGGCAAAATTCCATTCTGCTGAGATTTATTTCCAATAAGTTTAGGATCAAGGTCAAAGCCTAAGATCTGCTCTGTCCAGTTAGTTGATGAGTATTATGTTAGGTAGCAAACACTGCTCAACAGGAATTCAGCAGTAAAACCATGGCAAGAACTTACACAAATCTAAAAATGCTCCTGAAACCTGACTCATGTATGGTGAGCCCTGATCTTTAGTCAGTGCTCTGTTCAGAGATGTGTTGAGTGAATTCAAAGACAAAGAGGAAGGGCAGGTGGCAAGGGCAGTAAATCCATGTTTGGACAACCTTTTTTGTTTTTTCTGCAATAAAGATTCAGTGTTTCTCTTTAAATACATCATTCCTTTGCCTTTTCTACACCTTCTATTCCCTTTAGTTGGCACAACATTATGAAATTTTGAAGTTTAGTGAGTTTTGAAAGGGCCTGGGAGAGAATTATTTTTTATATTAAATCAGGTTTTGTTTCCTGTTCCAATTTACAGTGTGCAAATTTCTTAACTAACTTTGGCTAGAGGCATGATATCATTTAACTACTGAACCAACAATTTTGTTTTTAAGAAAAGCTGCCTGAAGGGTTTATTCTTGGTGACCTTCACATAATCAAGAGGAGGAAGTTTCATCTTAATTTTTAAATATCTTTTAAAATTTTGTGCTAAGGATGCAGATTGCACCTTCTGTCAGTATCTGAAGTGACATAGGAGGCATCAAGGCTAACAGCTACATTACCGTGGCTAAAGTGAGAGGTGAATTAAAGCAAAGGGAAGGATTGGGTTTTAAATGTAAAGTGGAGAAGCTGAGGAAATAGACAAAACAATAGCAGGGAGGCTGGGCTGGATGATCTCCAGAGGTCTCTTTCAACCCCAACTTTTCTATGATGCTACCTAGGTGTCTCTTAGGCTGCATTAGGGCTACCAATTAAAGCTGGTCAAGGCTTATTTGCTTTATTGATATGGTTTTTGTATTCCTATATCTGGGTTTGCAGAACAGCTTCTTCAGTATTGTTGAAACATTTTGCTTCTGTTGTGAAGGAGGAGGACAGACAGACCTTTAGTTAGGGATTGAGAAAGGAAATGACCAATTTCTCTCAGTGATGTTGTCATCCCAGAAGTTCATAAGAGGTTTTCTACTCTCTAATTTCAGATTTTTTGCTCTTGTGGTTTGTCAAAAGGGAAGAGCTCTGAGACAGAAGGAGAGGAGAGGTTTTTCCCTCATTAGTAGTGGGAATATATGTTGTTTAGTCTCACCTTTATGTCTGATTTTTGTTCCCTGATGTGATAAGGCTCTGAACCCTCATTTTTCTATCATAAACACTGCCATTCCTTGGTCCCTCTCTCCAGCAGATTGCACTGACATTACCAATGTACTGGTTCTTTGTTTGATTTCTATCAAATCCTTGTACTTAATGTGAAGCCCTCTGATCCTTACCATGTAATTTGATTTCTTCTCTTTTTTGTTTTTGTGTTAGTAAATCTTTATTTTGTGTTAGGGTCATCCTGCAAAAACTCCACAAACCTGATGTACAGGCATATCCTCTTATATTGCTTCTTCTTACTATTTCAGAGCCCTTCTTTGAGCCAGCCACTGCAACTTGACTTCGCAATCTACCAAAGTTGTTATTTTCTCAGGTAGCCAGCTCTCCTCTTCACTGACAGCCCATAGTCTTTATTTTTGAGGGCTTTAACCAAGTACTACTTTGTGCCTTTGTTCTTATTCCTTGACAATGTTGGCACATAGCCTAAAAAACATTACTCTTTTTCCTGGGATCCAACTTGACAGAAGAGAACTGATTACTGTCACACATTGACTTGTTTCAAAGCTGTCACCAGGAGTGTATTTTTCTCTCAGCTTTTAGATGTGAATTGGCAACAGGAAGAGAATACTGTGGCATTTTAGTTAACTGTCTTTTATGTGTCAGCCTAGGACAATGTTCCCATACTGGATGACAGAAGGTTATGGCCAGAGCACATAATATTTGTATGTTTTAAGGGTACAGAATATTCCAGTTGTTAAGATTTTGCTGATTTCAGCTTTTATAAAAACCTAAAGGGCTGCTTAAAAATAATTAGTCAGCCCTTCTGTTGGGAAGATAAGCAGTATAAGCTGCTGCAGAGCTGTTAGTTTGAACTGACAGAAATGGAAACAATAGCACCAAACTGAGCTGACTGCCTCCTAAGAAAATATGTCAGTCATTCCTGAAAATCAGAGGGAGCCAAACTTACACTAAGTCTTTGATGAGACTTCAGCCATTTTTTGAGAGATTCAGAACCCCATCTGGACATGGTCCTGCACAGCCTGCTCTAGCTGACCCTGCTGAGCCATGGGGTTGGACTAAGCACTCTCAAGAGATCCCTTTCAACCCTGAAGATTCTGTGCTTCAGTAGTTTTGAAGTTTTGTTCACCTGCAGTGAAAAACTTTCCCCAAAAACTGTGCTTATGCGTGACTTGGTTTGTCTCAGGAGCAATACTGCTCTGTGCTGACCCTGTAACTGGATGGTATTTTCATGAATAGATTGATGTTGAAGGGGACTGGAGGAAACAGCATTGTGCTTTCTGCTTCTCTTTGCTTGTCCTTTTAGCTGCATTGTACAAGACCCTCCTAATTAAAAGTACACAGGTGGAAAGCTTAGCATGTTGGAGAAGCAGGATCGAGAAGCTTTCATCATTTTGGCATTTTCTGGACATAGGCATAATATTTCCAAAATAATTTCAATATGGTCAAATCCCGAGTACAGGAACAATCTCTCTTACATAATAAAAAACATTTGATCCAGTTGGGACAATCAGGTCCTAATCCTAATAGGGGCCTTTGGGCACTAGTGTTAATCAACTGTTATTTTTGGATGAGCCTTTATTTATCCTCCTTAGCCATGTTTGCTGTGCAGCTGGTGTGTGCACACACACTGCTGTTTAGATGGATATTTAGTTAGTCCCTTACAACTAAACAATATACCTTTTCCAATGACTGTAAAAGGGCTGCTACATGGTTGTCGTGTAGTTACTGAAAAGTTTTTTAAATATAAGTCACCTAACGGTTTATGTTTGTCTATTAGGTGTTTGTTTACTGAAATGGATACAATTGGCTGTATTTCCCCGTGTTTGATTATTGTGCATAAACAATGACCTTGTGGCGTCAGGTTATTGATGAGGTTGCATAATTCTCTTTGTGTTGTTGCTAGTAGATTGGTTCAGCGCTGATGCTGTAGAGGGACACATCTTTTACCCAAAATACCAGGTGTATTTTACTTGTAGAATTGCATTGGTTAAATTGTTCACATTGAAGATTAGCTTGTTACCTTTTGTATGTTAATGTTTTCTACAAAGTTTGTTGTCCGATACCTTGGTTGGTTGGTTGGTTGGTTCTTTGCTTTGATTTGATGCAGGTGTGGTGTTTTTTACAGTTACAAAGTTTTGTTTTGTCCATCAAAGTCCTTTTCCCTTTGAGATGGGTACTTGGGCTGTGACTAAAGCACCCTTAGTTAATGAACCAGAATTGAAGAGGTGTCATAATGTGTTGCAGCAAGTAAGTAGCATGACTTACTTTATATCAGAACAGATCTGGCTGACAAGATTCTTGCTGACAATGGCCAGGAGCTTTAGAGAAGGATGGTCTGGCCAAGATAGTTGTTGAATGTAGCCAAAAGAGAATGAACAGTTGTTTGCTGTTTTGCTGCAGACTGTGTGACATGGCTCCTTGCTTAATAAATGCAGCTCGTTGCCATAGGGCATGGGTGCAAGATGATTTATTTTCATCTGTGTACATATCTGCAACTACAAAGAGAATTTTTTCTAACATAACCTCATTTTTTTGAGTTAATAGGCAAGTTTAAATATTAAACCTATTCAGTCTGTCTGCCTGTCTCTCTCCAGCTCCCAAACCTTCACTCTATTTTCAGCCTACCTGCATCCCTGGATAAAATGAGGGAAGAGAAAGGGCTAGGAGATTGCATTTAAATTCTGAAAGATAAATCAAGAACAAGAAGTCGATCCTAGATTTTTGAAATTCTGAATAGTTTGTTGTCCCTCTCATTTCAGTAAACTGGAGAGCTCCTATAATTGAGTGTTCCAGCTGATCTCAACTGTATTATTCCACAGGAATATAAAGGAGCTGATGTTTGCAATAAGCTCAGACTGAGCCATACAGTTCCTTTTAGGTCAAAAGTAATGGACTCATTTTATTCAGAACTGGGCTAGAAGCTGGTAATAATAACCAGCTGGTAGGCAATGAGCCATCATGTGTAGCATTAAGTGAAATCTTTTAGGCATCTGAAGGTGATGATGCATGTAGAGTAGACAGAAGGTGACACATTCCCAAGCACACTCTTTGAGTTCATTTATGCTGCCCTGAGTTTTTTGATAAAGATGAAAAAAATGCTTTTGGCTTCCCCCTGTTCTCTGAGCATCCAAAGCTAATGTCCCATGAGCTCTGAATATAAATTGTACAACTGCTGTGTGTTTGTTCTTGCCCCTTCCTGCAACTCTAGAGGTTGTTCAGAATGATGCTACTTACTTTAAAAGGCTGTGGTAATTAGGGTCAGCTCTGTTTTCAGAATATGTGTGTGTAGATTTTTAAATTATTCTGAATAATTAATGAAAATGGGATCTGGAATTCTGAGTTTTCCTGAAAATCACTGGAATTTTTCATTGCTAAACTATTTTTAGAAATTTTATCTAAATTCTAGCTGCCATCCTCCAATGTAGTGTTTACCTCAGGCTTCATATTTTTGCCTGTTCTCCTGGGTGAAATTTTCAAGTGCTGGGAGCAGTTAGTTTTTAAATAGGTATTGTATTTTGTATGTCCCTAGAAAAAGAGGTCAAGTCAAAAGACTTACTAAACAGGTCTCATAGTAGCTATCAATAACAACTGTCCATTTTTCCTCCATGTCAATAGGCAGGTAGAAAACAAGAAAATATGGAAGTAGTCAAAAAGGCTGAAAAAGAAAATTCAAATACCAGTGTAACTGATAATGCAGAATGTTTGGCTTGATAGGGTTCTCTGTAGCTATATTGTTCTGTGCCATGTGAGATTGCTATTGAAACATTAAAATTGCTTAGATGGTATGAACATACAATTAACATGTGAAAAAAAAAAAGTTCTACTTTTTTGGTGGATTTTTCATCCAAGAGTATACCAACTGCTGTGTGCTAATTGTCTGCATGGATTATATATTCATGAGATGCAATGTGAGAAATTGCTCATGGATTATATTTGAATAAATGACAGGATATGCTGACAATAAAATGCAGGTGTATGAAAAGAGCAGGACAGTTACTACCAGTAAAAAAAAAATCTTCAGTCTCATTTTAGATTTCTCTGGCTGGCTTGCGAGAGAATAACAAAAAGCAAGCAACCTTTTTACAAACCAGAAGGACTTAAGTAAATGTGAAAACCCTGACCTTTCATGTTTTTCATACTTTAGGCTGCTAAATTACCGTGTACAATTGTTTAAATAGCTGCAGGAGGGGAGATGGTAAACAGATGCCTACAGTCACATACAAAATCCTATGGAGTTAAAAGTTTCAAAATTACTGTGAAATCAATTTGCATCACCATAGTAGCTAAAGGTATTTCTAGAATTATAAATACCAGTTGTTAAACTGAAACGTGTATTTCCACTGTAACAGGTGCACAGACATGAAAGCCTCTGTGTGCAGCCCTTTTATCATAGCTCAGACCTACTCCGCATTCTGAGGAATTTAAAAAACATGACCCCCGCACATGTAATCCTCTGTATTTTCTCAGCAAGCTTGTAAAAATTACAGGATAACTTTTTGAGATACCCATGGATTGCATCAGAGCCTAAATTTGTACAGACTGAAACACTTTTGAATGAAATTTTGTTTGTAGGGGAACCTAGGGATAAGGCAGATCTATAACTAGAAATAAGGCACACTTTGGGAAGGTTTCAAGTAGGCAAAGGCAATTTCTTTTATAGTTCTGAGCAGAAAGAGCTCATCTAGATTTGGGTAGAAGACAGGAGTGTGTAGAGCTTGATGACATCCTGAAGTAATTTTATGATTTATGAGAAAAAATTAAAATTAAGATCTTATAACTGTGTGTGAAGGCTGGCATTTCATTCCACAAATCTGTGCTTTTGACTGTATGCTTTTTGAATTCTGTCAGTGAATTTGCACTTCAGCATTTAAGTTATTTACATTTTGATATCGGAAACAGTAATAAAAATGAAGCAAGCCACATGTACTTCTGCTACGTGTCTGACTTTTAATTCCTAAAAGCACAATTATCTGGAGTCAGAGAGATGCCTCATTTAAAAAGGTAATTGAAGATTCATCTAGGGAATGGTATATTTGAGAAAGAAATGCATGGTTCATGTGGATATGCAATGCAATTTCGCTTGAACTGCATGAATTGCTTATGATTGGAAGAGGAATGGGTAAAATAAAAACATTTTTCTTTCAATGAAAAATTTTGAAATGTATGATTCCCAGCCCTTTTTGTGGTTTTTGGAGGGCTTTTAGAAGATGAGTTGTAATGGTTTGAGAGACATTTGTTCATGGTGTATGTTGGGAATTTGTGAAGGATAAAATTCAGAGTATTTCGGGCATAGTTAAGCAAACCCAGAAAGAGCAAACATGCAGTAAATATTTAATGAGTTATAGTTCGGTGATGACCCCCCTAGTTTGGGGTTTTCTAGGTCTAATTTTATATTTTCTTTTTTTTTTAATTTGTGGTTGCATTTAAAGCATTTCGAAGGTCTGCTGTCCTGGCAGACCAAAATACTTAGAGTCCACTTACTCCACAATTCCCAGAGTCTTAAGAAATTTGGTTTAGATAACGACTGGAGAGCTAAGGACAGTGAATCACTGAAAATTGCTGTGGGATCTCTCCTCTTGAGAGTGGCTGGGAAGCCATCAGTAGGGAGTGAGTTTAGCACGACACTGATACTACAATATGGACTTGCTGACTTCCTTATGTTCTTGCCAGTACCAGTTTCTGTACAAAACATGAAAAAAATTGAAATTCATTTTGTTTATTTGAAGAAAAACACAAACCCAAAGCAAATAAAACCTGCTATATTAGCAGAATAAGAGATTGCACTTCAGTGATTTCTCCCATGAGGTTGTCTTCTCATGCTGCTATAAATGAAGAGTCTGGTTCTGACATTGTACAATAAACTAATGTGAAGGAAGGGTTGGGCACTTTACTGTGTAGGAGTTAAAAAAGTTGGTCCAGGTGAGTAATGCCATTAAATTTTAATTCTGGCAAAATGATCTCTGCAACTAAACTATTAAATTATGTATTTCTTACACTATTTTGGTTATGATATTCTGATGTGAAAATCAGGAGATGGGAATAAGTGTAGCTTTTTCTGCTGTAAACTATAGTTTATATTTTGTGGTGTAGTAAAATTTTATCTGCAAGTTATATGGTTGCATACAGAAAACTGCTCTGTGAAGCTCTAAGTATTTACAGGTTGTTTTGCATTTGGAGTATGTTTGTGTACTCAATTTAAATCTTGATAAATTTAATTGAAAATTCATTACTTAGCCTCATAGACTCATAATTGTAGGCTCAAAGATACAACACAGAAAATAGAAACATCCTTTGAATAAAATGTATAATTAGCTTGGGAGTATGGAATGGATGGAGGCTCTGCTTTCTCAGGTGAGTTTTGTTCCCTTTCTAGTATTTTTGTACCTCATTGGTTCTCAAAATCTTTCATACAATAGACTAACTTCAGCATTGGAACATGGGGTTTGCCATCTCAGGCTGTCTGGGGTGACAAAAGCATCACCCTGACAGATTGTTTTTATGGCTCTGAACCCAGTAAAGAATATTAGACCCAGGTCTTTAATTTTATGTATTACTGTTCTAATTAGCAGGCTATCTTATCTTCAAAGATCACACTTGTTTGATAAGCTTTATCCACTAGGTGTGTAGCTGAGTTTACAGCTCCCTGTTCACTGTCTGAATCCGTTGTCAGAGTGTGAAAGGTGCATAAATAGATCAAGTGAATGTGAAACTAGTCTAATAGTGGTTGGTTCCTCTGGTGCTTTGTCAGGACTCCCAGATGTGCATTGACTTTTGCCTTTGACTCTCCCCAGCCTGTTGATTCCCTCTGTGTGTGTTCACCATTGGTCTGATATCTCTGTATATTGGACTTGTCAGTCCAGCAAGAAGCACTGTACTGAGCCTTCCCCATGGCTCCTGACTGCTGGAACCCCCAGGACTTCCTGCAGTGCCCATGCTGAGAAACCACACAGGGTGTGGAAACATAAAGGCAGCTGAGAAAGTACTGTGCAGTTGATTACTACATGCACAGTGTGTTTGGTGCATGGCAATGTTAGATACAGAGTGTGCCCAGACTCTGTGCACAGCACATGCAGCAAATGCTGGTTCTCACTGGGAGGGCTGCATTTCTGCTGCCTGCATCATGAAATTTCAGATGGAAACATCATGAGCCTTATCTAGCCCTCAGTTCCCACAGGTTACTGAGAGAACACAATTGATGCAGGCCCTCCTACTTCAGGGATGGTAATTGCGAGAGTTACAGCCAATATTTAGCCTTAATTTTGGTTTTGAAGTTAAATGAAAATGTTATAAATAGCAGATTTTGTCCATTGGCTTATAGGTGAAGTTTTTCTAATTGCTGAAGATATTGAGACCAATTTTTTCACTTATACTAGCTAGTTATTGGTAGTCCATGTAAAGTAATTATTTGACCTTGGAAGTTTCTCTAAAGTTATTTAATACATTGGATTAGATTCTGCACCACTGCATTTCTAAAGTGCTTTAACCATAGCATCTTTGGTCCTAAAAATGAAAAAACTATTACAGAATTTACAAAATTAATGTTGCTTAGAGGTGAGAAAATACATATGAGTCTTTGTTTTCAAGAGCCAATCCCTTTTTGGTTGTTGTCCAGAATGATTTTTTGTTGTTAGTAAAGAATGAATAAATATTGGAAAATTAACACTGTTTAACATCAATGACCTCTGCTGGAAAATTAATTTCTGAGGTTTAACTCATATTCATAAACTATTAAGATGACCAATTCCCACTTATGTTTAAGAATCCATTTTCTTTTCTAGTGTTTTAAGAATACAGTAATGCTAATATCATTGTTACTGTCTCTGATGCAATTGTTGGAACTTGGTGAGCCTGCATTGGCAGATCCTGGTTAATGTTTTCCTTTGCTGTAGAAGGGGATCTGTCATGGTTTTGGAGAGACTGGGCATATAACTGGAGAAAACCCTTGTAAATGCTGTGGTGTTTTATTGCACTTTGGAGATTCCTGTGCTGCAATGGAAATAGATTGTGTGGGAAAGGTATTCAGTTGAGGAAATGGAACTCTGAAACACAAAATGCTCCAGAAATTATGGACAGAGATATATAATTTTTAAGTAATTGGGTTTTTTGCTTAGGCGTTTTTTTTAAGCTCAGTGGGGCAGCCTCCTGAGCAATGTGTGAATAACATCACAGGCTCAGGCTGTACTTGCTGCGC
>VZTN01018467.1:959-24626 GCA_013400515.1 Erpornis zantholeuca
TTCCCCATTCACTCACTTTCTAAAGGAGTTGATGAAATAGAATCTGGATTCGGCTACAACATCAAGAAATTAGGATGGAACCTAACCCGGTTACAACTAATCACGGTAAAAGAGGGGAAAAATGCAAGAGGTCAGACTGAACACGACTGCCCCATGAGGAAAAAAAAGTATTAGAAAAACATTTCTAAAGAATAAAATATATCTTCAGTTAGTGTTAATTTTTCCCGCAAAATCCTTTCAAATTCTCCCTGGAGAGTGAAAGCAAATGGAAAGTTAAAAACATGAAGATATGTTTCCCTGATGCGTGAATGTCTCACATTAGCATTAATATAAATTACCCATATGCTTCATAGTCTGAGAAGGCTCAGTGTTTAAATTGACTCCATGGGAGCTGTTAGGAACAAAGCAAACTGCACAAGATGCTCCTGGAATACCTAATGCCACAGGCTAGTAAGATATTTCTTTATTTTCTTACTACCCCCAAGAAGCTAAACATGTACTTTGGAAGAGGAATCTAAACAGTACTGTCTACAGAGACTGGAGGCAAAGTGCATTTTTTTTAAGGATGGAGACCATATATAAAAGCTACTGAAAATGAGAAATAGAAGATAAATTTAAAAATTTTTATTTTAGCTGTGAGATATCATTTTCAGATATGTCAGTTACTGTCCAAAACCTAAAGTGATTGGGCTTTTTCTCTTCTAGGTCTTTGTCGTGTGGGTTTTTTTAGTTAAAATACAATGGAGACCTACTCAAAAGCAAGACAGCCCTTGGAGGGAGATTTCCATGCTACTATAGACAAATTATCTCATGCAAGAGATTTCTAGATTGGTAAAACCCTCTTACATGTTTCTGTCTTAGAAACTTGTGCTTGTTCAGATTCATGTATTCTGCTTGCAGTTGCCTCTCAATAGAAATCTGTTATTTCAATCTCTTTTGGAACAGCTGTATGGAAAAAATGTAAATAAGTGAAATTACATATGAATTTTATTTAGTTATGTAAGCAATAAATGTTCATTGCTTGACTATTGCTGAATGAATACATTTTAATATACTGTAATACTCCCCAAGATATTAATATCACCAGTGTGCTAGAGGAACCAACTTCATAGACACAACTACTAGCCATTATTTTACATAATATTTCAGATAATTTTTAAAGTATTAATGAATGCAAGAGCACAAGCTAAATTTTTTTAAAGTAGAGTGTAAATAAATTAGGCATTTAAAATATTCTTTGATAATTTCTCTTGATCAGTAGCTCATGCTAGCACTTCCTTGACTCAGAAGGAAGCTAAACAAGCAATTTCTGGATAATGGGTGTGCAGAGTGCCTAAATTTTAAAAAGCACTATGAATGAAAAGAATATGTTGCACAGATATTTGTCTTAAAGTTCAGAAGGGACTCAGTCATGTTTCCTGCTTTTTAAGTTTAAAAGATATAATCAGATGCATTTTTTAATCATTCAGCTAAACAAGGTCCCTCTCATTGCCGTGTTTGTACAGAAAATCCAGGAAGGGAGTTGACACACAAAACCTCAAACCTCCAGCACTGCCAGGTCCACAGCTGTACTAACTTTGCCTGATCTTTTGAGTGTTTTACAGGGGCTGTCTCCTCCTTACAGACATTTAGATAAAGTTATGGGAGACCATGCCCAACCAGTAAGACTCAGTACAGTGGCACTGGTTCATCCTTCTAGCTCAGAGCTCAGACATCAACACCAGTGAGATTCAACATCTGCCTCTGTTTGTGAGACAGACTGCTAGGAGTGCCTCAGCAAACAGATCATTACTGATTGACCTAAAAAATTCCGAATATCCTTATCAGATGAATCCACCAGTAAATCTCACCATAGTTTATGGACAAAATTTTGAAACTCTTTGACAGCTCATATTATCAAATGTAAATTTTTTTGCAACTTCCGTCACCTACACAGTGTCAGGAAACATATTTCATCCAATAAACTCTAGGCCAAGATGATTTCTGCTACAGAAGATGCAAGCCAAGATCTGTAAACATCTAATGTTAAATTTCTTTTTTTTTTTAATTCCCATAAGGCAGTTGGAGTGTGAGCTCAGTGAAATCTTCTTGGCTCCACAAACTCCTGTGTTGGCAAGAGTGGATGAAATTTCATCATGTTATTTTAATTTAACTCAAAGCCACAAGTATCAATTAATCTTGGTTAACAAAAATTCATCCATTGATTCACCCTTCCCAACTCCTATCTTTGCTCAAGTCATAAGGTTTGGTTTTCTTTCTATGAACTAAGAATACTGACTCTGATGCTGAGCAGGCAGAGATGTCCAGTAAGAGCACTATGGATGCTACAGAACATCCTGAGCACAGGAACAGATCTGTATATATCCTAATGTTAAAACCACTTCTTCTTCTGAGCCTTTTTGTATCCTTGAATATTTCTGTAGAACTTTGCACAAAACCTGTCTTGCATAAAGATAGTCTCATGTGTATTTGCAGAATTAGGGCCAATAGAGAATAACCCAAATCACTGCATCATTTTTAATTACACTCTACTATATGAATAAGCCCCCACTAGTCATCATTGATTTTAGATTATGTAAAACATTAGTTCAAGTAAAAATCTCAACTACCCTTGCTGCACTGGAGTTGTTTTCCAATTAAGGAAATATTTGATCCATTAATGTGAATGCTAAATATGATATGGATATCATAAACACACAGTACTACACTGAAAAATACTTGCAGAAAATGAAAGCTCCCTTTTGACTCCAAAGGAGTAAAAGATTTATTAGCTGTTTAGAAAGATCCTACTTGAAATTGACTATAAATTTTCTTCAAATGTAACTTATGTTGTTTAATTTTCTGCTGTGAAAATTTGAATATGTGTTGCAGGTAAAGACAGTGTATTTGATCCTCTGTAAAAATAAAGCTATGCTCACTCCTCTGGTAAATTTCTTTCTGTCCAACCACCACTCCCATATTGCATGCATGTAATACAGACATGAGAAGTGACAGCACTGCCTTCCATATCCAAATCTGTTTCTAGTGTGAGGGAGAGGCATTATCACATGACAGATATACCTCTTCAAGCCATGCTGCTGTATATCTCACTGTACATATGCATTTAATATATATTTTTTACACTGAATGCATCTATTGCCCCGAATTTCTCTACTGAACTCATTTCATTGAGGGCAAAACTGTCAGACCTGCAGAAAACTGTCTTCAGTTGGAAATTCATCATCCATTTAGGAAGCCCAAGGCAGTTAAAAGGAATCTTGCAGTATCCTTGGCAATTCAACTCATGTTGTTTCATATTTCCTCACAATTTGCTGAGAATCTGCCTTTTTTAAACTGATCAAGCTACTACTAGAATCAAAATCTTCGCCCATATCCTTCAAGAAAAAGACTTAAAAAAGACAGATTTGAAACCTACCTAGGCTTAAACCTTACAAACCTACAGATAAATGTAGGTTGGAAGGAGTTTCTGAATGCTAATTAGTTCACCTTCCTGCTCAAAGCAAGGCCATATTCAAAGGTGGATCACCTTGTCCGGCTAAATTTTGACTGTCTCTAATGATGAAGATTTCACCTGGCAATTAGGATCTGTGGATACAAAGTTTTAGAGAAGAATATTACCTTTTATTAGATCAGCAGATATAGCTAAAATAAACAGAAAAACTTTCAAACTCTTCAGAACAATGTGGATAAATTTGAGTCTCTCCAGCACTGTCAATTACATCGAAGTCGTCATTAGCAACAGCATGAACTTTAAAAATGTTGCCTTGAGATGAAAATTAGCATTTCAAGGATCAAAGGTGTTGGATCATGCTCAGACCTTGCCAGGCTTGGCTTACCACTAGAAGGAGGGTCATAAAGGGCTTTGGAGACCAGCATTTCTGAGGACAGACGGGACTCCAGTTCCAGTACTGAAGGACTGCTGTCTCTTATTCCCCAGAAGATTCTCTCTGGCAGCAAAAGACAGTAACCCTTCAGTACCCCTCCTGGGCACTGTCTTGTGTCAGTAAGGACTCTCCTCTTAGCCTCCACCCCATGGAGGGTTGTGGCCAAAGGGAAACTCAGTAAAACTTACTGAACACTGTTCTTTTGTGTATGATATTCCTGTGAATGTTCAGATTCTATATTCACTGCAGCAATTTGAACTGACTTGATCATTAGCATTAGAGAGGTTATTCCTTAATTTTACCACATTAATTCACTATTCTGCAGCATTACTGGTAAGACCATAATGAGGTATCTGCACTCAGTAGAGCAGAGCCCTGCAGCATGGGGTCAGACTGTTGGAACTCCACTGAAGTTTGTGGTCTTACTAACATTTCTTACTGAGAGTAATGAAATGCTTAACTGTAATTATAAATACCCCTCAAATGCTGTGATTTCTAAACTTTATGTTTGCTTTTCTGGAAGGGAAGCTGCTGATTTAAATAAAGGCAGATTTGGAAAATGTAATCCCTTAAAATTAAATCTTCTCCAAAGTACGTATTAATATATGTCCAAGGCAGTTTAATCAAGAATGGAACAGTAAAAAGGTGTTTCTTAATAAAAATGTGAATGCTGGCAAAATTACTCAGAGAGTCAAACTGCTACAAGGTGGGGACTATCATTCTGGCTTAAAAGCTGCTCTGCAGAGGCCATGGGATGGCTGGTGTGTACCCAAGGTCGCAGAGTGAGTAGTAATGTGAGATCCCATGCTAAAAGGAACATGACTAACCCAGAGCATCAGCATGTTTCACTTCTTCTGGCAGTGAAGGACAATAAAATTGTCTTTTTCTCATGCTTAGTTGTAACTTTTTGATTTATCTATCAGGCTGTGTACAGGAGCCAGCTGGATCAGGGCTCCAAGCTGTGGTTTTTGTATCCATGTGTATTTCCATGTGCCTGGATAAGAGCTTAGTCTCATACATGGCCTTTGGAAGGTGGCTTCAACAGATGAAGTGTAGATGTCTGTGGAATTTCAAGCAGTGCTGGGCTCTTCTTTCAGATAATGGGGAGAATTAGTTCTTCAGATATCAATTATCTCATCGTAAAATAGATACCTGTTGTCCCAGTGTAGAATAACCCTAAGAATAAATTCAGGCTGATTCAGGCTCACCTCTTATCTGAGGTAAAATACTAAAGAAGCCATGAAAAGAAGAACTGACACATGCCTTTCAAACCATATTTTAGGCCATATTTCAGTAAGGAAAAAAATTACTTTAATGCTGTCCCAGCGGATGAAGCAATACACTACATGTGATTATTGAACACAGTGGATTATTTCCTTCATGTTTAATAATTTTTATTCCAGTTATCAGTGCTAAAAATGTTCACTAATACTACCTTCTGTCAGAACATAAAGTTCCAGAAGGAATTAATATTAGAGGCTTGAATATGGAATTTCCGGGTTAGTCCCCTGATCCTGGGGTTCTTCCTAACATGTGACAAATCATCCTTGTTTGATCAGGAGAAGATTTTAAACACTTGGAAAACAATGGAAAAAAAATTGGCACCTGAATATTTATGTTAAAATAAAGTATTTTTCTCAGGTATCTCCACTTTAAATTTCTCCTATCAATTATTATTAGTCTTTATGCATAACCCAACTACAAAGTCTAATGTCACTGACAGCTGGCATTCTGTGATGCTCATCCTAGAATTCAGAGAGATTTATTTAAATGAAGATATTACTGCAAAACAGAAGATGTCTTTCAGATAATAGCTTTTCTCAGATCCTGCACAGAGATAGAATTTTCTAATCCATTTGAAGGATACTGGTCTGGTTTCAGGCATGGTCCATATGGCACTTGTTACTGTAAATACTGCTTTGATCTTTCTATGCCCTTTCCAACTCCAGTCTCATGGCTTGGTATTTAAAGATTTGTTGCCTGCCTTCTCTACCTGGTATCAGCTCCATGGGCAAACATTACCAGTAATAATAATTATGAACCAGCATGTTGTGTATTTTGTCAAGGATTATTAACTATAAAAGTGGTTTTCCAAGGAATCAACCCAAAATAATTTTCTCTTGCCATTCAGGTTTGCACTCTCTGATCACTGTTTCTAAACCCACAGAAACCTGTTGGCCACACCAGCCTCAGGAGAGGGCAGTGGTCCTTGAGTATTCATTTCCCACCAAACACTGGCTCAGTGTGCACCACAGCTGCAGTGATGGTGATCAGCAAGGTAATGGTATATATTTTAAAAACTGAAGTTAATGTAATGTAAACCACTCCACTAGACAGTTTGCTCACAGAAAAAAAAAAAAAAGACAGCTCATGCCCCAGGGGGTTTATCCTCTTACAGTAAATCAAAGATTGCAAGTAGATATTAACAAGTAGGAAAAACTTTAACCAATGGCTTCAGTGCATCAGCAGCCTAAACGCTCCCAAATGATTCTTTTTCTTATTAAGAAATTCAGGTGAGCATACAAATCATAGAAGATCAGAATGAAATATCAGCCTGCAGAGTTGATTATCTAGTCTGTTCCCTGTCAAAAGTAGAAACCTCCATGTTTATTCCATTCCTACTTTTACACAGACACATACACTATACTGCATGTACTACAGCTGAGCAACCTACCACGGAGTTTTATTAACTTTATTAACTTTATTAACTTTACTACTGCACGCTTTCTCCTGATGTTTAGTCTGGACTTTACCTGCCAGGATTCATCACAGAGATGAGAAACAGATCTTTCCATTATTCTTAACAGCAACTTTTTGCAAATCCTCTAATGCTTTGAGTTGGAAGGGACCTTAAAGGTCATCTAGTTTCAAGCCCCCCTGCCATGGGCAGGGACACCTTCCACTAGACCATGTTGCTCAGAGCCCCATCCAGCCTGGTCTTGAACACTACCAGGGCTGGGGGATCCAAACCTTCTCTGGGACACATGTACAAGTGCCTTATCACCCTCAGAGTAAAGAACTGCTTCCTAATATCTAATCTAAACCTCCCTTCTGTCAGTTTAAAGCCATTTCCTCTTGTCTTATCACTCTGTGCCTCTGTCAAAAGTCTCTCTCTACCTTCCTTATAGGCCCTTATAGGCACTGGGAGGTGCTCTTAGGTCCCTCCAGGGCTTCTCTCCTCAAGGCTGAACCCCTCCGTACCAGAGGTGCTCCAGCGCTCTGAGTACCTTCACAGCCTCCTCCAAACTCACTCCATGTCCTTCTTTCCTTGGGGGCCCCAGACCTGGATGCAGTATTCCTGGGGAGTACATTTGGTAAATGACCAGATTCATACAGCATCAGTACAGCTAATGCATCATTTGTCATAATCACAAAGATGGAAAGTACTTTATGCATTTGTTTTAATTTGGGAACTGAATGCTTTTAGAAGTCATTCTCAGAAGGAAAGGTAAGATTACTTGAGCACATTAAGTAATCTTTTGAATCTGGATAAAATATGAGAGATGTCTCTATCATACATTATGATCAGAAAACCAAACACCCTGGAGTTATCTTAAAATATATCTGTGCACATTCATCAATCTTATTTTGGAAGTATTACACCATTTGTCAAGATTTCTGAGCTTTGGTTTGTGTATCATTTAGGTCTAGAAACACATTTTCTCTGTAAGCAAATTATTGTGACCAATGGCAAATTCTGCACTAGAGACACTCAAAAAAGTATTGTGGGTTTATTAGAGATGACTGAGTCCACACCAGGCGCAAGTGTTAGAGTGTTAGAAGACAAAAAATATGGCATGCATTTTAAGAATATCCCAAGCACACCCAGACACACCTAAAACCTGCTTGCTTGGAGGAGTGAACAGGTCAGGAACAACAGTGCTTAACAAAGAATCAGGAATCCAGAGAAATTAATGAAACATATTCCACTCATTTATGTTAACTTTTCATACATGTTCAGGGTATTATAGCTGAAAACCACTCAGCCACTCAGAGTTTTTTGAGCACTTTGTTCATGGGCATAAAACTACAGCTGTTTCCTTAAAGGCCTTTCTCCTGTATTTCCTGCTCGAGGGCAGTGGGTGCTGGGTGCTGTCCCAGCCCAGCCTGTGTGTTGGTGCTGTGCAGCTGCTGCCTGCACTTCTCTCTTCTTCCCATTTCACCACTGCTCAGCACATCTATTTGGAGCAGAACTAAAGTGTTTGCTCTAGATGTGAACCCAGAGGAATCCAGAGGGAATGAAAGGGCCAGCAGGATTCCACTCTGAGCAGTGACTGTGCAGTGCTTGAGGCTGTTTTCTCTTATTTTCTCCCATAACTTCTATAATAAATGTATTTTTTTTTAACTTCCCAAAGAGTTGGGGCTGTGGCAGTATGGTCAGTGGGTGTTCACTTTTGATGGAAGGAACTGTAATGAAAACTTTTTTCAGATGTAATCCCTTCACTTCAGAACGCTGATTTCCATTTCTCCTCCTCTCAGCTTCTTTCATTAGTGTTTTTCTTTCCAGACTCACAGACTACCTCTATCTCATGGCTAAGCCCTAAAACATTGTATTTTTCTGTTTTATCTTCTTTTTCCTCCTTTCATTCCTCTGTCCTTAGAATGATGAGTTCCAAGAAATACTGTAATCCAAAAAAGTTATTTTAACTTTTTGGAGGATCTCTCTTGTTTACACACCTTATTGCAATTCCTGTGTGCTTTGTGGGCTGCCTCTACTGGATGTACCACCACATACCACTGATTCCTTGGATCCTTAAAAAAATTTGTTTATTTAGGCTATTTTGTTGCAGCTGAATATCAAAGCCAAATGTTATCCCATAGATTAACATCTGTTAAGAATTTCCTGGGCCTGACTGATAAAATGATTAAGGAAAAGAAAAGATGTTTCATGATGCTACAGAAAATGCAAATGTTAATTTTAGCAGATCTAAGATCTAAAGTTGAAATGAAATAACATTTTAAATGGCCTAATTGAATGAACTGAAAAATGCACCATCCGGAAAGCATTCCATCTGACTCCCAATTGACATCTTAACAAAATAATTTTAGTAAACAAATAAGAGACAGAATTGAAAAGAAGCAGATTGAAAGGGAATGAAAATATCTGTATAAAGGCTGAATGCCATACTTTTATGAGTTACAGCTGATATCAGAGAAAAGCCATAATTACTAAGGAAATCTCTCATACTCATCAGATGACTGGAGGATCTTTCATGCTGGCAAAACAACTCCTGATCTTCCCCAAGTAACTTCCACATTGCCATATAAAAGGGAGATATTTTCCATTCTTGGGCTATTATGCAGTTATTTCATTGCCATTTTGATTTTTCTAATCCTCTGATGAACAAACTACTTTGTAAACATTGTGATTTTAAAATTCTTCATAGTTAAAGAAACAAAAAGAAGACCCACTTTGACATCCCAGGTAAACTTTTTGTGATTGCAATGAATTCTTGAAAGATCTCACTGGCTGTGCTCATTTCCCAGCTCCAGCACCATGTCAGTGTGCAAGCCATGGATGCCTGTGCCCCTTACAGCAGGGTCATCCACTGCATGCCGTGGGTTTGGTCATGTGCTCTGTGTTCACAAAATAATTTGTTTCCCACTAGCTACAGCAATTTTGTGTAACTTCAAGCTGCGTTTCGTGATTTGAAAAATTAAGTACTATTGACTACAGGCTGGCAGATAACCTGTTGGCATTTTTAGATGCCTTTTTCATGAAACTGGCAACATCTTTCTCTGTTGAGGCTGAGATTCTTTACCGTTTATAAGTTTCCCTCATAAAGGAAAAGGGACCTTTCTCTCTGTCTCTAAACTGCTCATCTTTCATCTCTGCCCTGACAATTCATATTCCCTTTATATACTATATGTAAAAGACAGTGCCTGATGAAGAGAGTGGATAATTGTTTTAGTCTGGCATGATGGCTGGTGTTATGTACCTGGTTTCCACCTAGCATACTGCATACAGTTTAGGGATTTTTCTTTCCTGAAATTAATGGATGTAGTTGATTCACTTCATAATAATTTCTTTCTAGTTCACTTGTAAACATTTTAGAGCAAAAGCAAGCTCTGTATTCCAGGGTTTGTCCTACATTCACAAAGGCCTGGTCTGCTGGTACTGAAATAAAAAAGTTTCTCGCTGTCTTCCACAGTCAAGCCTGCAGCATCATAGCCCAGTGAAAGCTCCTCTACAAGCTTTTGTTGGGCAGCATATTTTTCCTCTGAGGAAAATTCCAGACAGATCTGGGAACAGAGACCAGCCCTGCATCTCCATGGGCAAAGCAAGAGTCATGGAGTGCATGTCCCTCAGGGCAGGTGCTTCCCATGCCTATGCCCACACCCACCCCAGGCTGGCATCACCGTACCCTGAGCCCCATCCCTGCTGGGAACTGCTGCAAGGGTTGCTGATGGAGCACTGGAGTTAAACAGTGCAGTGATCCAGAGCGAGAGTGAAAGAGCACAGGAGGAATAAAGAAGAGTTCTTCAACAGGAAGGGTTGGTTGCTCCTTTCAGCATCGACCCTGATGCAACATATTCTGCTCTCAACTGCTTTAGTGCCCCAACACACCAAACTTACCAACCTTTGCTCCTACTGGAGCTCTTTGCTAGAATTATTCTCTTTAATTATATTTTTAATGCTTGACCAGTGAGAAGGATGAAAAGAACAAGTTCACTATCTCTCACTACCTTTTTCAATGAAGCCAATGAAGATTTGACCCATTTTTATGGTTTAAAAATTACTTAATAAATCTTTATAGGCTGAGGGACAGTAAAAGTTCTAGCTATCTTTTAGGCAGAAAAAGCCCTCACATATATGAGGATAAATTATTGAGTTTAATACATCTCACTTCTCACTAAATAATGTTAGCACACTATTCAGAGAAATATTGGAATAAAAATGAATAGAGATCCATTACAATATTACATACAATTTGTATGATATATTTAATCATCTTTATGCCTTCCACATGCTGAAATAAAAATTCCTTTCAGGGGAGAATCTTGATGACAGTAGTACAGGTAAGTGGTAGGTCAAAATCATGTTTCTACCCTGAACTTTTGGTCAACAGATTTAGGGCAAATACATCTTTCAATTTATCCTGTGCATGGGAAAGAGAGTTTTTAAATAAGATATTAAGGTGACAATGTACCAAGGAAGCAGCAATTTTTCTTCAGCGATTTCTGCAGTGGCTTCTGCACCTTAAAAGTTTGACTGCAATATATTGCTAGAAAATAATAATTAAAAATCAAATATTCACAAAAAAATTACAGTAATTTATTTTTGGATTTAGTGAACATCCCTCCATTTTAGGTGCAAAGACAAAATTGTGATATTTTCCATTGTAATACCTGCTGAAGTAGCCATGGTTTTTGAGATTCTTAATACATGGGGTCTCATTTTGATGGTTTTTGACTAATTTTTAAGGATTTTTTTAGTACTTAATGATTTTTGAGAGGCTTTTTCAATAGATTTTGGTAAATAAGATAAAGTAAAAACTGCCTCTTTGGTTTTTCAGGCAATTTTGACTTCAATGAGAATCAGAAAAATGCCACAGTTAATTTCTCTGCATTTCTTTCACTGATACCATTCCCCCTCCTTCCTGAGAGAGCATGTGCATTTACACATTCACACCCAGTTGCACACAGACTGTGTTTTGGATTTGGGGTGTTTTTCTTTGGAAAGGAAAGGAGGCAGGGAATTCTCCTCTGCTCATCCCCTGCCAGACAAACTTCTACTGATGAAAACCCCTGAGCAAGGGGAAGGAAGGTGTTTTTTGGATCCCTGGCTGAAACACTTCTGTTTGAGAGTAAAAAGTAACTTGACCAGCAGACTAAAGGCAAGTAAGCAAATTTTTCTAAGTAACATTTGGAGAGGCCAAAGGAGAAGATGTCCTGAAGTCACTTCTTACATTAGGATCACTGCATTAAAAAAATCCATTAAAAGTCTTTGAGGCAGAAAGAAGAACTCAAAATAGCACCTTATTCTCCACATGACAGGCGACAAAATGGTTACTTGTCTGACAGAAATGTATTTTCCTAAGAAAAACCTCTGCCAGAGAATCAGAGTACCAGGTACCTCAAAACCTCAAAGTAAAGCTAGAAATAATTTGACAACGCAATCACTGATTTTAAATAACAGAATCCATATTTTATTCATACTCTGCCATCCTTTAGAGGTAAGTAGATTTAAACAAATATTTCTGACAGAAAATCAACAATACCAGTGTATTCTGCAGGAAAATGTTTCCATAATGGAAGGAAACCACTGAAATAAAACTTCTTTATACAAGTAAAACAAATATGTTTGAACCTTTCAAAGAAGAATCATATATTCTGGACTTGAGACTTGATTTATTTGTTTAAATGTTGGCAACAAAGGTGTGAACATAGTGCTTGTGTAGTACATGGAGTTTGGCATTGACACTGGCACTAAATATGTAGGGTTAGACAAGTGAACTGAGCCCATTGTCTTGTCCTGTTTGAAGATGAAAACAACAACTGAAAAGTCTCAAAATATCTCATAAAATCAATATTCAAAATTTTAACTCAGGGGTAGAAAAGCAGTATTTTTCATTGGTAAGGTAACTGATTTTTCCTGTAGTCAGCTGAGTTCCACAATAGTGAAAGATACAGATTAATCACAACTATATTCTTTGATTAAGATATCTGGACAGTAAGGACCAGGATAAATACATAGGTTTACAGTAGGAAAATCTCTCTTATTGTCAAACATTCAATAAAGACAATGTATTGAATACGTTGGCATTTACTTGTCTTGGCTGCCACATTTTTCTTTCTCCTGAAGAAATAAACTGTCCAGATCATTGTAAAGAGATCTTTCCTCTTGGTGACTCTAAGCTTAAAACATCTTTTTCAGTGAATGCAACCATCAAGGGATTTATTGCACATTCCAGGGGACATTAAAATGCCACTAATTAAGCACTGTGGAAACAGGAATTTTGAATGAAAATGGCTCATAAAGCTTGCTGCTATCTTCAAAATATTTTAAATTTATTTTCCAATCAATTTCCAATAAGGGAGCTGTTGTTTTTCCCTTCATTTTTAATGTGAATGTAGGAGATCCATAAAAAGGATTATTTTTTTGACCCAAAGAAACACCAGAGTTCCAGGAATAATTTATTTGTGCTTATTTATACCTATTACCAATTTTGAGATTCTTTATTTTTTGATAACTCTCAGATTAATGTTGATGTGTGTAGGATTCCTCTAAAACATTCATTAGATTTACTCACATTAGAAATGCATTGCTCTCTCTGTTGGTCAATATTCACTCTCCTGGAACTTCAGATTTTATTATTTGATGAATTCTCAAAGCACCTTAGTGTTTTCAAATCCAGGAATATTGCATAAAACAAATGTTTGCCTCACCTTATGTTATCAGGGTCAAATACTGAAGATATTTGAATACCATTCTACTCTCTTCAAGGAATTGAAATCATAAAGTAAAGTACAGCCTGCTGACATTTTCACTGGTTTGTTATTCAGTGTCTTCCTTGTGCCTTTTGAAATAAGACAGAATGGGACACATTCAACAGAAATTCACTATCAGCTTCTTGAGCCATCCATAGTAATACACGTAACTGGCTTGTCCTGACTATTCTAAAATATTTCTTTTTATTCCTTTTAATGGTAAATATAGATCTTTCTGTGCTTGTCACCAATGAGAAGCACTTGAAATATGCTACTTTAAGGCAGTGTGTCAAGAATACTGGAATAAACCTGCAATAAAAAGATATGTTGGAAATAAAAGGAGATATGGCAATAAAAATTGCAATCTGACTCTTGCTTTTAACAGTGAATGTAAAACATGGGTAAGTGTTCTTCATTTCAATAGCAATCAATTCATAAATACACAGACATGGATCATTAGCATTTGCAAGCAAACATTTCCTTGAGTTGAGAACCTCAAGTGCAGTGAATGATGCTTTTCATTTTCCAAATCAATATACTTTTTACATTTGTTTTGTATTTGCTTCCAAAATCAATTAGGACTTCAATACTATTAATATTGTTATAAGGCTGCATGCTCAGTCACACAATCTGATATTTTACTCTGCTCTTGAAATAGTTTCTTTAAGTCTCAAAGCTAAAAGAGAAGGTAACAATCCAATACATATTTTAGCTGTAATTGAATGGTCACAAGACTCTCTAGAGGAAGTCACAGCAGAGGCCACTTTTTTTTCTTATATGTATGGACTTTTAAATATTCTTGGCAGTCACTGACTGTTAATGGAAAGCCTGAATTAAAAATACCTTCTGTTGTAACAAGCAAACATTAGGGGATGATCTCCAACATCAGACAAATCGGTGCACACCTCTGTTCCCTTCTGGGAATTACAAAATGATCAACAACCAGCTGACTTTCCCACTTTTTTATCTCTTCAGGGCTCTCCTTCTGTCTTTAAAAGCAGGATAGTGTCACACTCAACCGAAATTCAGTGGTATTTGGTTTTTGCAAATACAGTCTCCACTACTGATCTCCAGCATCACATTAAGGATTAAAGTCTGCAGCTTTGTTATTCAGTCAGGAATTCTGCCTAGAGAGCAAAAGCTTCTGCCTTCACCCTCAACAAGAAAAAGAGACATAGTCTGGGTCTGCCAGCATGCAGCAGTATTTTGGGGGTTCTGCTGCTATTTTGGGATCAGGAAACTGCCCAGACGTACTCTCTAGCCCATCTGAGATGAAGCAGGGTCCCAGGTGCTGCTTTGCCTCCTCTCTTGGAAGGGACATGTGGTTTGTCTGTGCACACCTTGGGGAGCAGGAATTGGGTGGTGGCAGAGGCACCTCAAACAGCACAGCAGAACATACCAGGGTGTTATCAGGAGAAAATCAGCATGGGCATCATTATTGATCAGTTTGTCACTATGTGGAGCACACAAAGGGCTTTTCTCTCCTGCCATTTGCTCCACTACAAATCAGGGTGAATCCCATTGAACATTGTCAGTTTAGGCCGATATTAACCTGGAAGAAATGTCCATATCAAGCCTCTTTATACATACTGAGACAGGGCTTTGTTGCTCTAATTACATTTTTTTAAAGATGTGAGTTGCATAAATCTCATAATCATTTCCTCTGCCTATAATGGCTGTAATCTGCAGTTCAAGAGGACTCCTAATTAATATTAATTCCAATCCCTGTGCATAGTGTATTTTGGCAAGTAATTAGGTCTGAAGGGATAGCCAAACACACTGATCTTCAAATTTTGAACAATTTAATTACAGGCTTGTTTTCTGCATGGAGCTGCACAAGACAAGAGTTTAGTAGAGAGCATCAGAGCGGTCCTCTTCCAGAGGCTGGCTCTGGAGCCTGAGCAGAGAGTGCTCTGCAGGAGGAGGGCAGGGCAGGCTGATGATTAGACCTTCTGCCCAAAACCACTGGATTTCCCTGGAAGCCAAACTATCAGCTCACATGAGTGACCACCCGGAGGCTGCTCAGTCAGACTGTTGAGTTTGCTGCAAATGCCTTCCTGAGAGAAGCTGGCTAACAACAGAAAACAGAAAGTAGCCACTCAAAAGGAAGAATGCATTAAATTTATAGGGGTTCAACAATAAAGAAACTGCCTTTGTAATAGGTTAGCAAATAATTTTGCATGACTCTGCACATGAGAAGCTACCCTCTTTACTCTTTAAGAAATGAAGTACTTTCTTAGATATTTTTAATATTTTTCTTCATTTTATACTCATTAAGCTAATGCTGAGGCCACCTGTAAGCACAAGTTACTATTCCAAATAAGGAGAAAACCTTCCCTGTTTGAACCTGTCACTCATTAGCAGTTTCTTCGATGCCAGATAATGGGATCTTCACTGATAGGGGGAGCTCTGAACCTTTCACCCACTCTCTTTAACACATTCTAAAGAAATTGTGAAAATTAACACCAGTAAAATCGTGTTACACATCAAACTCAAATTTTCAGAGATGAAAGAGAATCCAAATTGCTTCTGCCCAGTCAGAGGTGCCAAAAAAAACTATTCCAAGGACCAGAACTGGATTGTTAATTTTTCAAAGACATAAATTATAGAGAGTGACAATGCAGTCAAATAGTTAAGAATGTAACGATTAGTAACAAATACTTTATAAATGATTAAATGTGTTTGAACAGGTGCTTCAGAAAGGCCTTACTTGTAAACTCTTTAGTTATAAACTAAGTGTAATTGTGGTCGATTTCAGCCAAGATTTGCACCTGCTGGAATTGCTTAATATAAACAGCATGAATCATAACATCTGACTGGTATCGTCAAAATTAAAGATTAAGAGAGGAAAAAAGAATAAAGTAATATTCCTATGATGCATTAGTATTTCCTTGCAGGGTACTCCCTGCACTGACTTTGATGGCAGAGTTACCTGAATCTCACACACTTATCAGAAGTGGAACACAAATAAGGCACTTTCAATATTGTGCTAAACTAGCTTCAATAGCTGCAGTTACTTAAATGATTGAAGACTGGTAGCAGTTACCAGAGGTTTCTGATTGATTTGGGCATTCCTACTGCTAAAAATGATTTAGCATTGTTGAAATCAATGCTGTCAATGAGTTATACCTGTTTGATCTCCTGAACTTTCTTTGAAAGAACTTGAAATCAACATTTGCTTTGCATGACAGAAATACTTGCTGCCAGTCCTGCTATGCATCTTTTTTTGAGTTAAACTGTTCTTGTTTGGAAAAGCCTATGTTCACCACATTCAATAGATAATTCCTTCCTAAAGGTACACTGCAATTTTTGTCATAATACCTTTGATGATTCTCATTAGTCTAGATAAACATAGAGCATAAACTACTGCACACTGAAGATGTTAAAAAATTATATGATCAGAAAAAACACTTGAGTCCATACTCCCAAGATGTTTTGTGAAATGAAGAGGGGATGAAAAGAATCTTTTCAGTCTTCCTTCCTCTCCTGTCTCTCTCCCTTCCTCTCTCTATTTGTTCCTTGCTTCAGTTTTCTTACTGGCAAACATGAGTAAGAATGAGTTACAGGAGTTAAGAATTAATTTTATCACACTTTTTCTGCTTTGTAAGATGCTTCTAATCAGTCATTTTCACTTAAAAACTTTACTGACTGACTCTTAGTTATTGATATTTACTGATTTGCCATTTCTAAATATAAGGCCCCATTCGTCAAAACACATAAGGAGATTCATAATTTTAATTAAACAGTGGAATTCAAATCCAAAGTAGAGTAGACAGTAAAATGTCAAAGGCATCTCTTTGATTGCACTCTCAGTGGATTCCATAAAGTGTACTGAGAGATAATGCACAAGCAGGGAGGTAATTCTTGCTAGAAGTCACTGCTCCCAACAAATTCCAGATTTTGGGCTCCTTTATACACTATGCAATTATTATAGAGGCTGGAAATAGTCTCAAGTCGTCAAAGAGCAATATTACAACACAGACAGAATATCAGCATTCTTGGCAGTATTTTAACTGCATGTGTGAAAATGACTACTGTTTAATATCAAGCTGGAACAAAGGAATATGTTAAGGAAAAGAGTAATATTGTTTACAAGGTTTTTACCTTACTAGCAAGGTGACATCAATGGTATGTTGACTTGACAGATACCGATACAGTGTACAGATACAGCCAAGGCTCACTTGACAGTAGTGAAAAGTCTTTTTGATTGAATTGTCCTTTTTTGGAAGGACAATTTTCCCTCAAAATTAAATAGGCGAAGAAGTGCTGGATCTCCTCTGACAGCATTACTAGAAATCATATACCTCTTTTCTCTACATGATGCAATTCACAGACACTGGGGGCATATGAGCATCCATTGTACACAACAAACATGAAAATGAAAAATCAGAAAAATATTAATAAATTTAAAGTGAGGGATGAATACATAAGCAAGGCAATCAATTGTAACATTCAATTAAGCTTTCTGATTTGGTGGAAACAGTATCTGACATTCTGCAAAAAGAATGGGAAGCCAATTGTAAATTTTATATTAATACAGCAGAGATTTCTCTTTATTGAAACCAGGAAAGAAGAGTGGAATAGCAATACCATGTGGGATGTTATTACAGAAAAAAAAAAAAAAAGCAGGATAAATTAAATCTACTGAATACATTAAGGCCACAAAGAAAAATGGAAATATATGAAGAAAGATAAAACAAAAATGATCATTAAAAAAAATATATAAAAGAGGCTCTGTTGATAGACACTGAAAGCAGAAACAGCAGCACTGAAGGAAGACATGAGAACAGTTTATCAAACTGTTTAAAGATACAAGTAAAGCACAATAAGGAGCAATGCCTGGAAAAAACAAACCCCACCTTATTATAAAGGAAAATCTAAGACAGACAGAACACCTCCCAAACACTGCAAAAAACCCTCCACTTATTTTTCCAATGAAAAAAGAGAGAACTTGATGCCTGTTTTGAAGTAGTCAAATCTTCATGAGCTTAAAGTAGTTGCTGAAAGATGAAGAATGTTAAATTAACACATGCAATTCAAATCACTGTAGCACAGATATGAGGAAATGAAATGGACACCATATTGGGATCCCTATCAGTGTTCAACAGGAAGTGGAAATAGTACAATCTACTCTTGTTTCCATGGAAAGTCTTCAGTGCAGCCGACTGCTGTTTTGAAGTTGCCACTCAAACCAGACACAGGAAACATGGCAAACATTTGCTCTAATTGATCCTGTGCAGACAAGACCTTCCTCCTGCCAAGTATCACAGAATAAGTACAACATGGTCGATGCTTCTTCTCCTATACTGCATGAAATTTGATGTAATGGTGGATTATCATGGTGAGTAGTACCCCCTTTGAAATCCCCTGGATGGTGATCCAAAATATTAAGCAGGAGTGTGCCATGAAGTAGATGCAGCTGGGAGGGGATGAACCTTAGTGACAAAGACTGCATCTTCTTCTTCCCCACCCTCCCTCACCACCCTCATTTCTCCATTGGAATGGATTCTGTTACTGGATCTTTACTGGATCATTACTTTGGAAATGGTTATTCCAATATAAATGCAGACAGAGAAGATGTAAGGCTTTGCAGCCAAAATCTGTCTCATCATGAAAGGGCTGTCTTACACTTATGCCAAACAGGCCCTACAATTAATAAATTAGACATCGGCAATGCCACAGATGATAAATTATTTACACAGAATTCTCTCTACATAAAAGCTGAAGCTTTTAGAAACTTGCATAACCCCATTCAAAATGCAAAATAAATGCATTCTTTATATAAGTTAAAACCAACAAACTATTTCCCATACATATTACTGTACAGAAGAATTTCATAATTAAAAAACTCTCTGAAATCAAGAGCAAGAGTCCTCAAATACAGTGCAGAGTCCTAGAAAAATAATGCACTCATTTGTGCAAATGGCACAGCTATCAGAGCAGGTGTCTGTGCAGGCTATTTAAAGTATTGACTTAATAAATTAGAAATGAAGAAGCCTTAAAATGAGTACAGATAATGGAAACAGTACAAACTGAATTAAGGAAGAGAAGGGACACAGATCTATTTTTCATGTATCTCCAATAACAGGGAGAATCAAACAAAACATCTGCAGTAGCCCCAGGTTTGGCTCCAAAGGGCTGAACCCATGGCACTGCAACAGAGTTGTGGTTGATGTGATCCAGTTATGAGAGCAAAAAAGACTTACAGAAACCAGCCAGACAGGATATGGCTGAGTCACACGATTTGACTTCTGGTTTATGGTCTTACCAGCACAGTGACAATGTTTACTGGGAGCATGAAAAAGGGTTACCAACATATGAGAGAAGAAAAATTGCAGAAGGGAGCTGAACGTAACCTTCTTCATTTTATTTTAGCTCAAGCATAATAGTTACTTTAAGTGTTTAGTAACACTTTTTAAGAGTTACTAAATTAACATTTAAATCAATTTAAGTGTAAGTTCCAGATTAAGTGGTACATCTAGAGCAAGGAAAAAGTAACAAATAAACTGGTTTTGACTTGATCTTGATCCCTAAATTGTCAGTGAAATATTCTTTCACAGACAATGAATTTCAATCAGACTCACCTAACTTGAACTTTTCTCCTTCTCTGGATATTGTACTACAAAAATAAAACTGAAAAATATATTCATGTCCAAAGATTGCTTTAGGGAAAAAAATATCCTGAAAAATGCTTAGATTCTCATATTTCTCATTAAATATATCTAGCATTCACAAATAAATAAAAATTCCCTTATTATGGAAGGCTTTGAACAATAGAATTTAAAATTACTTTGTGATTAATATTTTGGGGAAGGGCAGTTAACAAAAAGAACAAAACAGGTCCAAATTACATTTTCAAATAAAACATCAGTTGATGCCTAGATTTACAAAAGAGTTCAATATTCATATGTCACGGGAAAAAGCTGTCACAAGCAAACAGCTGTCAATGACAGTCAATGCTGTTACAAGCACCAAAATGGAAGCAAGTTGGCTCTTAGGTCTTCTGAAATTGACTCCATCTGTGGATATTAGAATTTTAGCCTGACTTCTTTGAGGAATTTACTGGTTAATGTCCATTTAACACTACAGAAATTCACAATTTTTCCCTACATAACAATATTCAAGTTCTGAAGGCTCTGAACTCCCCTCCAAAGTAACTTCTGTTTTTCTTATACTTAGTTCCTTTCTTTCAAAGTCCAGGTCAGTCTACTTATTCTTCAACTCTCCACCCATTTTTCTACCACTTTGTTTGTATTGCAGGTTATCTTTTTAACTACTCACAGAGATTTCAGCAAACTCATTCTATTTGTTCATAGCATCTTGAGCAGATTTATAACACAAATTTTGTCTCAGAAAGTACATATATAAACAGAATGTTTTGACAGCAGTCAGTTTCTTGTACGGTTGATAAGACTGTAAAATTTTGTATATTGATGTAAAGCTTAGTTTGAGAGATTAAAGAACACTTCCAGTGTTTAGCAAATCAGGATGTCTTGTAAACCTCTTTGTTTATCTGAGACACATTTTCAAAGCCACAAGGAGGAAGTAAGGAACCCAGTTCCCACTGAAAACCAAATATCACCCCCTTCATTAAGAAAGATGACATATTTCTCCTACACATGACAACATTGTTCTTCTGTGGATGGAGGAATTATTTTTTTATAAATGCGTGGAAGAGCATTTCATAGTATCATAAAATTGTGATGTCTTAAAGACATAAAAGATAATGAGAAAGGTTTTTAGGGGGCAGTATTTTCCACTAATCCATCTGATATGCTAAGGAAGAAAAAAACAACAAGCTTTCAGGCCCACGGATCGTAAACAGAAGAGGCAAAACATGTTTGGAAGTGCAAACCAGCAGAGACACCTTTTTCTCCTAAATCTATGTGTGTGCAAGCACAGCAGTGTGCCCTTTGACAGCATTATTAAGGTCAAATATTCTTAAATGACCTAAGAGAAGTCTATTGGTTTGGGTGTCAGCAGGAATCTTCCCACCAGCTTTAATGGCTAGGTTGATGTCACCTTTGGTGATTGTCCCTGAATTTGGGCCTGAGTTGAGGGCACCACTGGCCAGTCTCCCAGTGACTGAAACTCAGGTGCAGACCATGGGGAGTCTCTTCTGCCAATGAGCTCTGGTAGATCAAACTGAAATAAAGGTCAGTCCAACTTCAGAATCCAAGCAAAAACCAGAAAAAATTGGAGATGACAAACAATAAGAGTTCTGCTCCTGTGGAATCTTAGCCTGCTGTGGTAGGAGGTTTGTAGCTAGATGCTGGATGAGAGAAGCAGAGCAGCAGTGACAGGGCACAGATGGATGGGTATGGCACAATATCTACTGGATTACTTCAGGAAGAGTGGGCTTGGATCAGTTTAAGCCAAATCCAGTTCATTGCCTGAAAGTGCCTCATCCAGCCTTTAAACTGCACTCTTTTTTATGAGAGCCTGTTAACAGCTACCAGGCATAGGCTCAAATAAAGGACAATGGTTATGAGCTGATAACTACAGGGAGGCCAGATGTGAGAATGAATGTAACAGTGCAAGGGTTTTGGAAGGAAAAAAGGCAGTAAGGTGTCTACATAATTTGCCAAGTTTCTATGAAAAAAACCCATTTTTAATACAAAAGCACAACTACACTTGATTTATTCACTGTTGTTCACCTTGCTCCTACCTTTGCCTCTCAGCAGATGAAGCAGATTTTCATGAGACTAGATTTCTTGTGTCTGTGCCCGTGCTTCATTCACATCTATATATATGAGCCGGAGTGGCATATGGCTCTTTAGGCAAACTGGATATCAGTTACACATCAAACCCAAATGTTACTTCCCTGGCTTCGGTGGAGTTATACACTGAACTGTTTCAGCAGCACAGTACAACTTTAGTGCTAAAGAAACCACAACAACATATGCATCTTTTACTCCCAATTTAATTTTTTCTATATCCCAGTTGGCATTTTCTCATTAGAAATGCCAAATGATTGCTCAGACATTTCCTTGTATCATTCCTTTTGTTATGAAAGTTCTGTATTGACTTAATCTGAGCAAAGTTTTGAAAAGCTTCAATTCTTCTTATCTGGAGCCCCAAATCATTAGCTAAAAGTTTGAGTTCCAGTTCACATAATTTCAAGCTATCCTTGCTCATGACTTCGTAATTACCTTAGTAATTTAACTGAATATAATGAGGCTTTATATATCCCTTTTTTGACAGATCCTGAATCCCAAATGTTCATGTGATTTTGTAGTTTGTATTTGCTAAATTTTAAACCCATATTGAACCAGTTAGATCATACATTCTTTCTCCCTAATCCCAGTCACATCAAATCTTAAGACTTCAAATTCCTGCACCTTGCCCTCTCAGATCCTAGATACCATTATGAAACTTCCAAATATGAGGAACTGGCCACAAATATTAGAAAGATGCTTCAGAGATTATTCAGGTCTCATGTTAAAAACATACTATTTGCTTCCTGTTTGAACTTTAAAATCCTCAGCTTCCAGTCATTTAATCTTCCTGGGGTTTTGCGAGCTTTTTTAATGACTCCTTATCATGTTGCTGTCTGTTTAGGAGGACTTGAGACGGCATCTGATTTCAATTCCATTCTCTTCTATATCTTACACTTTGTTTATGTGATTACTGCTTCTGCATTTCATTCTTTAATTAGAATTTGTTACCTGAAAGACCTTAGTTTCAACACCATGTCCTTTCTCGTCTACATGCATTCATAACGTTTGCTAATTATTCTTCAGGTGAAAAAAACCCCAAAACCACCGTCGAGTACATTGCTTACAGAATAGGATAATAGCATCATAATGTCCAGAGGAATTTTCCTTCCTTTCAGAACTAAGCACATTCACTTCCAAGCCTCCATAATCCAATCCACGAAGTTATGCAAAGAGACACAGAACAGCGGAGCCGGCGCTGGTTGCACCACTAAGGTGACTGGAAACAGATTATCCCTTATGACACCCTAAAGCCCGAGCTATTCTGTTACAACTTGTGCATCGTTACAAGTGTTTTATTATTTTACAAGTTTTACAGTGAAAGGAACGCTCTCTCGGGGGTACGTGCCGAAACTACGCACAGGTTTGCGCTGTATAAAGAATGATCCGGGCAGCAATACGCGAACGCGTAGCAGACCGCAGCTCCCTGGGGGACCCTTCTGGGTCCAGGTGGGGCACAGGAGAGAGGCGCGGGACAGCTGCTCAGCCTGGGAATGCCCAGAGGCACAGCACCAGATCCCTGTCTTTAGCAGGACGATGACGATGAAGGAGCGCCGGCAGCTCCAGAGTCGGGAACACCGAGGCTGTCCGCAGTCCCCGCACCCGCCCGAGCCCCGGCCCGCCCCGCCGCTGCC
>VZTN01018467.1:25478-53472 GCA_013400515.1 Erpornis zantholeuca
GGGCTCTCTAGGACGCCGGCGCCCCGCACACCCACCATGGATCTGCTGCTGTTGGTGAACACGAGCCTGGGCTCCTCCAACGAGTCCCTGGCGCTGCCCCCCGCCTCGCCGTCCTCCTCGGCCCTCCTGCAGCCGCCCTCCCCCTACTCGCCGGCGGCCGTGGCCGGCCTGGCGGCGGTGGTGGGCTTCCTCATCGTCTTCACCATCGTCGGCAACGTGCTGGTGGTGATAGCCGTGCTCACCAGCCGGGCGCTGAGAGCCCCCCAGAACCTCTTCCTGGTGTCCCTGGCCAGCGCGGACATCCTGGTGGCTACCCTGGTCATGCCTTTCTCTTTAGCCAACGAGCTTATGAATTACTGGTACTTCGGCAAGGCTTGGTGTAACATTTACCTGGCGCTGGACGTGCTCTTCTGTACCTCGTCCATCGTCCACCTGTGTGCCATCAGCCTCGACAGGTATTGGTCAGTCACACAGGCGGTGGAGTACAACCTCAAACGGACACCCCGGCGGATCAAGGCCATTATCCTCACCGTGTGGCTCATTTCAGCCATCATCTCCTTCCCACCATTGATCTCCGTGTACCGGGACCCTGAAGGAGACGTCTTTCCCCAGTGCAAACTCAATGACGAGACATGGTACATCCTTTCTTCTTGCATTGGCTCTTTCTTTGCCCCCTGCCTCATCATGGTGTTGGTCTATATCCGCATCTACCGCGTGGCCAAGCTAAGGACCAGGACCCTCTCTGAGAAGCGTACAATGCCAGAGGGGTCCTCCCAGACTGAGAACGGCTTGAGCCGCACTGCTGGTGGCTGCACGTCGCTGAGGATGCAGCTGGGAGAAAATGGACATTATTCAGTGCACCACTGGCGCAAAGCCTCTGAGCTGGAGGACATTGAGCTGGAGGAGAGCAGCACCTCAGAGAGCAGGCGGAGGCGGAGCCGGGAGGAGCATCGCCGCAAAAGCAAGAGCCAGTCCTTCTCCTACTCATACTCCTCCAAGAACTCCAGTAGCCGTCTGTCCCGTGCCAGCAATCGCTCCATGCAGTTCTTCTCGTACCGCCGTCGCCGGAAGCGTAGCAGCATCTGCCGTAAGAAAGTTGCCCAGGCCCGGGAGAAACGCTTCACTTTTGTGCTGGCTGTGGTCATGGGGGTCTTTGTAGTTTGCTGGTTCCCTTTTTTCTTCAGCTACAGCCTCTATGGTATTTGCCGGGAGGCATGTGAGGTCCCTGAGACTCTCTTCAAGTTCTTCTTCTGGATTGGGTATTGCAATAGCTCCCTCAACCCAGTCATCTACACCATCTTCAACCAGGACTTCCGCAGGTCCTTTAAACACATTCTTTTTAAGAAGAAGAAGAAGAACTTCCGGCATTGAGCTGGAGGGATGGATTTGCCTCGAGCAGGAGTAGAGTTAAAAGAGAAGGCTCAATGCTGGAAAAGAAGGGAGGGAGGAGAACATGGGGCTTGGGCTTAGGAAGAAGGAAGAGTGCTCGCCCCTTC
Source organism: Erpornis zantholeuca (assembly GCA_013400515.1). Classification (NCBI taxonomy): domain Eukaryota; kingdom Metazoa; phylum Chordata; class Aves; order Passeriformes; family Timaliidae; genus Erpornis; species Erpornis zantholeuca. The sequence goes on from VZTN01018467.1 coordinate 26,975, forward strand.
GGTGGAGCAGGGTGATGCTGTGGGGGAGAGGTATGGTGTCGGGGAGGCTGAAGGCATTCACCATGGTACAGAATGGTGACATGGTACTTGGGGAGCAGTGCTGGAGTGTGGAGGGGTAAATGGGGAGGGAGTGATTGTCTTTGAACCCTGATGGAGGGCACTGGGAGCCTGCAGAGAAAAATAGGCTGAGACAGAGTTTGGGAGGCAGTGAGCACTTGTGGGCTCTGAAATTTTGTGGGAAAACAAAAAGAGAAATCAAGAGGAAAGGGTTAAGTGGCAGTGGTGGTGGAGATTCAAGTATTTATAAATAGGGTAGCTGGGGCCCATGGTGGATTTGTCCCTGTAAGAAACTGGCTTTTACTGGCTTTTTTTTGTGTGGGGAAGGAAAGTGCAAAGTACCAGGCACTGACAGTGTTTTGAGTTATGAAAGGATTTAAATGTTTGCCAAAAAAACCCTAAAGAACAATCCAAACTCTTTTCTAAATAAACCTTTGTACTGTTAAAACCTTCTGAATCATGATTTTGCACAAGGGATGAAGTCAAACAAAGCGTGGGGTTTTCTTTTCCTTTAGAGGGGTCTTTGCCTATAGAGCTGGATGGGAAATTTTTTTCCTATCTTCCCACAGTTTTTGATTAGTCAGTGGGAGAAACCTGGGAGTCTCACATTTTTTCATGAAATATGAAAAGGAGCACATATACCCCATGACCTCATTTCCTCCTGCTGGATCACCAGGCAGTAAATTCCTGCTCCCTCCTGCTCAGATCAGTGACCTAAGGACCTTACTGTCCTGGACCAGATAGTGAAAAAAAAAATCATTCTGATGAACTTGCCTAACATTTTTTGAGATAAAATTTTAAAAAATCAAGTTTCCACTTCAGTGTGCCCGGGGGAACTTTTCGTCCCCTTTTCTTCAGTCTCCCTTCAAAGGCTAATCTCAGGGTTGGTGTGTGCTCCTCATTCTCGGCAGTTGAAGGCATTCTGATATGCAGGTTTTCAGAGGAAGAGCAATCACCCCACTACTAAGGTCTTTAAATCCTTCATTTTTACAGTCTTAGAGCAACTAAATCCTTTATATTTATTTTTTAATGAGAAGCATACATTGCAGATTGTCAGTAGTGTATGAGAACAAATCTCAAAAGGAGGTGCAGTTGTCCAGACCTTTAGTGTTAATGTTGCTTGCTTTCACTTCTTCTGTTTGCATTTCTAGTTGATGATTTTAGAGGATTTTGTTAGGAGGAGGGGCAGAAGAGGGGAGAATAGTTTGAAAAGTTATTAAAGCAAACCATATTTCCCATGGGTTTATAAAATGTCATAAACTGCAGTGAAGAAAATGAGAGACAGTGTCTGGTGTCTGTACATTCATCACTGAATGCATACCAAGTGTAAGAGTGAGCTGAGCATTTACATCCCTTCTTCAGCTGTGCTGCTGAAGGTGTGTATTCTGTTTGTGGAGCAAATACTGCTCCTTTCTGTGTTTATCACTCCTTCCATAGGCAGCAGTATTTGGCATCTGCCTCAAATAAACCTTGCCACAGCAAATAGTTCTTGGAGAAAAAAAATAATGAAATCTAATCACATATGACAGGCTTCTTAAAACAGCTGAATTGAATCTATATTGGAGAATCATCAGATATCCCCTTCCTTACTCCTTCTGTTCTGTCTGGGAGGTGTCTGTAGCCTCTCTTCTCTTGAAATCTCTGTAGCAAAAGAAAAAAGGATAGAGCAGTCACTTTATTTCATCAGTTTTTCATAATAAGCATTTGGTTCACTTAAACCTGGAAAAGGAGACTGTCAGTGGCTGAGGTTCTGGTGTTCCTTCAATAGACAATTTAACTCAAATTCAAGTGGGAGTTCTGCTTAAATAGGACTAGATAATTGCACCAAATGCATTAGGAGTTTGCCTGGTTTTGCTAAAGAAACAACTGAGATATTTTCAAAGTTCTAAATCCTTAACTTATTGGATGCTTTCTTGAAATAAGGCTCAGAGTGTGAAAAGATTTGAGCTTTGTTTAAATACCAAATGGTTTGGTGCAAATGCATACCTGAGATAAAAGAGAGATAAAAATAGCAACTGAGAAGAGGAAATTACAAGCCATTTCTCTTTTGCAAAATTGAGAGTTCTTATTAAAGTTACATCAAGTAGAGCTGAAACAAGCTCATATTATCTGTAGGTAACAATGTAGCTAAAAAGTTCAGGTTTGTTTACTCTGAAGACACTATGTAATCACCAGAGCAACCAAAGCAACATATGGTACCTGGCTACTACCTCTGAGCTCCTGGACTGCTTCATTAGAGGTCCCCGCTCCTGCCAAATGAAGGTCTGCCTTTGTCACTCAGTGCTCCTTCAGAGGGATTTCCCAGTCTGCAGACTCACGGTGGTTTCACTCTTGCACTGCTTTTGAAATGAGCTTCGTGGCCTGTAAACACAGTCCTTCCCCGTTTTTATTTCCTTGAAAAATTCTTTAGAATTCAAGCAGTCTATGGAAATGAAATTTAAGTGACAGAGTGTAGTGGACATAAAATATGTATGGAATGACTGATGTGCCTTAAAAGTAAGTTCTTTGCAGTAAAAGTATTCTGTGGTCATTATAAACATTAAAGAAATTATGCTTCTATTTTGTTTTGCACTTCCAAATGTTTAAAAGGATTAATGCAGGTACTGAATATCTATGTGCAGCAACATAGTTAAAACCAGGGTATTTCTATGCTTTTAATTTTTCTTATCACAGTTACTCATCTGATTCCATGCCTCAAGAGGATATTATTTCTTCTGAGATAAAAACTAATCATCAATAAAGATGTGCAGTTTACACCCCTTTTAAGTGCATTTCCCTCTAAATTACTGAATACAGAGGATTTCTATAAAAATTGTTTTTAATGTAACTACTGAACATGCTTCAAGTAAAATGAGGCTGATTTACTTTTTTAAAATACAATGTTCTCTTATTACTTGTAATAGCTGAAGACTGAAATTTGTAACATATTGTGGTGTTAAATTTCCATAAAAAGTTTTCAGCTCTGCTACTCAAACTGTGGTTGTGCTTCAACTGTAAATTGGCTAATAGCATATACAGGAGAAACATAGTTCTTTGCTTAAGAAAAAGGGAGACGATATGTTTAAAATGTGCTGAGTTGTTTCTTTGATCAGACATGATAAACTGGTTGAAACACTCTCTACTGTTGTGGAAGAATGAAATATTGCTGCTAAGCCATATCGATTTTAACAAGTACCTGATCTTTAACTCTTCATTTGCTCATTTCACCGTGAAGAAAACTTTCTGTCGGTCTTAAGTGAGAAGTTGATGTTTCATTTTCAAAAACAATTTTCTGAACGGTGCTGTTGTTGGTTGGGTATTGAAATACTGAACAGTGTAACTTAGCTGGGGTGGGAACTCGGTGCTGCTGTCCTTCAGCCACCTCTGTGGGAGTTTTGCGTGAGTGAGAAAAGCAGAATTAGCCTCTTCAGGGCTTGAGGCAGATGGAAAGGGCCTTATAAATAGGAGATTTGACAGGATCACAGCTTTAAATCATTGTCTGAAATAAGAATCAGGCCCTTGTTACTCTGTGCGATCTCTGTTCAGAAGTCATGTTGCTGAAAGAGCACTGGTGATTTCTGACAGGCAGATCTGAGGTGATAGTCTACATTGCACACGTTGGACTGTATCATCCTCTGTGAGTAATCCCAGAAAATTTGAGTGGAATTTACTTGTGAATCAGGAAAATACTCACTGTGGGCAAGGACTTGGGAGCTTCCTTAAACATTGCCTCTTTTTTAGTAAATGTGCCCAAGGAGTGTAAATGTAGGAGAACAGAAGGAATGCAATCCTTTCTGCTTAACTCTTGACTGCTGTTCAAACTCATAGAAGATGTGGATAAAGGTTTTTTTGACTATATAACCAGGGGAACAAACCCTACTATGTATTTTCAGTATAAGCTGAGTGAAGAGCATTATGTGATTGCATCTGTTTTTCAGACAAGACTGTTGGTCTGTGAAGGTTGGTATTGGCTAGAACAGCATCTGAAAATTGTAAGGATTTTGTAGGAACTGTTGGTAATGAAATGCATTTCAGGAGAGTATTCTGACCTTAAACTATGACTTCTCTCAAGAAGGAGAGAATATCTACCAGCTGTGCAAAAGGAAGACCAGATGCTATCTGTGAGTTTGTTTTTATGGTTGCTCATTATGACCTTGTTGGTGAGCAGAAAGCAACTAGATGCTTCAGAGAAAAAGCCTTAATTTGGAGGAGGAACAGTGCATGGCTACCCACAACACTAAGGGAATTAGTATTTCCATGCCTTCTTTCTACTGTAGACAAGTACTGTGGAGGAAGTTGCCTTTTTCATTGCACAGTAAGAAATGTTAATTTGTCTTCCAGAACTGTGGGTCAAGTGAGCCATAGAAAAGATGACACAGAAGAAAACAGAGATAGGATTGCTCACTTCAGTGTTCAACACCAAGCTTAAATTTGCCCTTTGTCCTTGAAATTAAGCCAAAAATACAGTTTGACACTTGGACCTAAAGGCTATGTAGCATCAATAATACTACACTGAATATAGTCTGGTTTTAGCAGGAAGCATCAATTCATATTATACACCCTGCACATCTCTGTTTCAGGGCAGAAGTAGGAGAGTTGGATGCTTAAGTCGTGTGAGAAAAGAATAATCAGCAGTTTGAAGAGTCACAGGTATATTGAAATATATACCTAGATCCTATTCTGATAATAGAGCTGGCTTCAATTTTGTGGGTACCAATCACTTTGAATTCCTAAAATGGAATTAGGGAGGCAGAAAACACTGAAACAGTACAAGTACTGCTTCTTGAGGAAGCAAAGAGTGGCAAATTGCTTGGAGTCATGTTCAGATCTGTAAGCCAGATGCTCAATCCTCCAGTGGAGGAGTAACAGTAAACTGTGGGAAAGGCTGAGGTGTCTTCAACTCACAGTGACTATCACACTTCATCTGAACGAAGGAAATAGCTACGGTTGGTACATTGCCTTTGTTTGAAGTGGCAGCCCTTAGAGTGTGACAGAAGACATTTTAAGCAGTTTATCTCCCCTCTGGCACATGTTCTTCACTACCCCAAACATTTTTTAATTCAACTGCACAACAGTAGATAAGGTAGAGAAAGATTGTCAATATCTTAGAGAAAAAAAAGAGACATGGAAAATAGTAGGTTATAAAACCTGGTCTCTTAGTCCTGACCTAACATCTTACTCTGATACCAGTCTTTCTTCCCCCACCCCCTTTCCTTCTTTTGTAAAACAAATTCGTGCAAAACTGCAGAAGCTTATTCTAAATAGACTACACCAATGATACTGTTTACACTAGAAAAAAAGAGCTTTTCTGTCAATAAGTAGCCACTTGCTGTAAAGCAATTTTCTTTACTACACTTATCTGAAAAAAGTAATGAAAAATACACCAGCACTTAATTCAATTTGTCTATATGTACCTCTCTTAATAAAAATGCTTTATTAAGGATCCTGAATGTAAAGGACACAAATGAAATGTAACTGCCTGTGACATCAAAATCAATTACTTGTGTTTCAGCATTTTTTGAACAGCAGTCATTCATTTTGCATGATGCTCTTCCCTGATAGCTCTCTGCTGACAGAGAAAGCTGCTCACCCTACTGACAACAGGAATAAAATGGGGATTCATATTTACTTCCATTAACTTTGTTAAGTCTCCTCTAATACATTAAAAAGCAGGGTGCTAGAAGTAGGTCTTTTGGTGTGATGTCTAGCAAGTGACATGGATCAGGGAATTAATAACCTGACTGGTTCTAAGATGTACAGCACACTTAATTGAGAGGCTCACCCTAGGCTGCAGGGACATGCTTCTCTTAGTTTTGTTCTTGATGCCATTGACCCAACATTGCAAATTATTTGCTCTGTAGTGGGACATTTTCAGCTCACCATCCCTTTCAACCTCATCTGCTGGAGTAAGAAATTAATACTGAGGTCTCCCATTTCCTCTCTGAGTGCTTTCAGCAATAGACTATTTATATAGGTGATGCAGCTAAAATGCCTTTCTTTTTGGCACATAAATGTTTTATTTGATCGAGCTTTTTACCTTTCAGTAGACTAACACTCTTGGTCCACAAGGACATTCTCTATCTGGAAAGCAAACACATATCAAATACTTGGAGGAATATTAGAAATCCTGAAAAACCCCAGCCACTCCAGGTAAATTTTAAAAGAAAACACCACAGCTGAACTAAGAAAAAGGCTTAATCTTGTCTCTTGTGGGGATGCCCTATCTGAGACCACCTACTCTGACATACCTCTGATAGATTTGGTGCAGAGTGGGGAGCTGTTCTTTTGGGCCCTTGCAGCTGCACTGAGAGGAAAAATTTCAAGTGTCCAGCAAAGATTAAAGAATGAAAACACACGCTTATTGAATCATTTCACATTATGGGAGACACTATCACTTTGCCTTTCTAGTCCCTTTTTGGACCCTTTGGATTAACCCTTGCTTTCAATCTGAGTGCCATACACTGGCATACACTGCTGTGCTTGCTGTGCCTTTCTATTGCGTGCCTCAGTGTCTGACCTACAAAGGGTAGATGACACTTTCCACCTCTCATCTCTGCTGGGAGGGGTCTCCAGAAGACTCCCTGTGAGGTGCTTGCATGTGGTGCTGTGCCATATATGAGCACCTGGCATAAAGGAGTTACTGCAGGTTCTTGACTGACTCCAAGCCACGCTGTTTTATCGCCAATAAATGCTTGTGTGCAGAGTTTCAAAGTGACTATAAATGTGCATTCCCTAAGGTTGGCACTGATTTGTTTACATCAGCAGCAATTTCTGTAGGTAATTAAAGGGAGACTTTTAGTCAATCCATCAGATGCTACTTTGGATTTGCTACATGGTACATCAGAGAAATGTGATGTGTTGTTTTAACAACACAATTAGCAATAGAAGTGATTAAAGATTCCTGGATGGCATGTTTTTCTGTAAAAAAAAAAAAAAGAATGCAGTTTGATGAAATCTGATTGTTCTTTAAAGAATGAGTCTGTTTTACCCTGTGTATAATGGAAACCAGGAGACCTTTAATCAGCTTCTGGGGGCCCGACTGCTCACTGGCTTGGCTGCCTGCTCCTGGGCAGACTGCTGGGTGAGGTGCCAGGAAGCCGAGACTTCCAGGCTCCTGGACCTGGCAGCTCAGGCCCCAGGGTTTATGGACACTCAGCTCAGCTCCATTATCACACTATCTAAACGCTTCATAACTTTTGTTATACTTAGTCTGTCAATGCCTTTATGCATTGAGGAGTGACTGCCATGCCCTTTTTTCTGATGAGAAACTAAAAGATTAATGGCATTTAGGTAGGTAGATCATAAAAACCTTCTGTTTTATGTGGATCTTTCCAGTTGCAAACCCACTATTGATTGTCAGGCCCCTGCTAACTCCAATGTATAAGGTCCCACCTGTGCTTTAAAGTTCTGCTTCTGCCTCTGTGACTGCCACAGGCCCACAGAACTTGCACACAAATCCCATCAGGATACACAAACTCACTGTGTTTCTCCTTTGCTTGTCCCCATCTGGTAGGGAGCTCATGCAGCTTGGATATTGCAGAATAAGGAAAAAGGAAGGTACTACCTCCAGGTTGTAGGAAAGCACTGATATTGTGCCATTCCTTTAAGGACTCTGTGGTTTTGTTCACCAGTGCTGGATTCACACTACCATTTCTAGATGCCTGTTTTTATTGTGTTTTGAAAAATAAATAATATTAATAATAAATAATATGCCCCTCAGGGCATAACTGACCTATGACTTATACCCCAGAGGGGTGGACTTTTTCTCTATTCCTGGCAAAATACAGAAATCACAAATACTATTAAAAAAAAAAAAAAAAGATCAAACATCACCCAAAACCGATTCATTGATACAGCCAATCTCATTTATGGGTTAAAGCTCAAATTCAGGTCAATTTAAAAAAAAAAAAAAAAAAAGAAAAAAATTATAATCCCAGGGTCCTTTCATATGTCCCATTTTTTTAAGTGCAGGTCTCTCAGGATACAGTTTGGATCACTAGATCATACTTTCCTTGGACTTTGAAGGTAATCTCCCTTGAGGTTACTGAACCTATGTCTTCAATAATACAGAAATTATCTGGAAACTCAATGAAAAATAAATGTTTAAGAATCAAAAGTAGCACACATGACTCCAACACTGTGCATGATGAACTCCCTAACTGTCAATATTGTTGATAAGAAACATTTGGGGCTACTCTGTATATTTCTCAGGCAAAATTATGACTATAGAGGGAGCTTGAGTTCCAGGTGTATGTTTTCTCCAGAGGAGGGATCCTGACAGTGTTTACCACCTTCAGAACTGCCAGGCAATGTCTATCAAACTCATACTTTTCACAATAAGGAATGGGATTATCCCCAAATATAGTCTTAAAGGAAAAAAATAAAAGGAATGTTAAAGTAATTTTTTAAAAATGTAGTCATGTGTAGAAAATGTGAAAAGAAAAGGAACCTGTCTGTTGATGAAGACTTCAGTGGCAATTTGTTCTTAACTTATTCTGCCATTTCCAGGCGGGGATAACTGATGGTCACGTGGGTTGAGGCTGCCATCGGGTTGCAATATTTTCAAGAAAGTGTCATAAAATTTTGGGTGTTAAGTAGATTTCTGCTGAGGTAACGGTTACTATTAATTCTTGACAGAAATTGTGCTCTTTTTTCTCCTTCTTCAGAGGAGAAACAAACAGAAGATATTTTACAGGACTACAAAAATAGCTGTTCCTTTTCTACTTTGGTAAAGTAGGAAAAAAAATAGGAATAAACATATTAAAGAGACATTAGGAAATCAGGATGCAAATTAACCGTTTCATTGTCTGATTCATCAAGCACAACTCAATTAACTCAATGCATTTACTTATTGTTGAGGTTTCATGTGTTATGTAATAAAATATCTCGTTTGCCCCCAGAGGCTGTGCTGTCTGTCCTCAGAGGTTTTCAAGACCCAAATGGATAATGCCCTGAGTAACCTGGTCTGGCCTCACAGGTGACCCTGCTTTGAGCCCAAGACTGGACTCAGGCATTCTGAGGCCCTTTCCAAACTGAATTAACCTGTGATTCTAAGACCAGTTTCTTCCTAGTAATAAACAAAAGAAAAGTCCTAGTATCAGGGTAGAATCAAAATTATGTTCTACAGAAAGATGCACATATATTGCTATAGGTGGGCAAATCCTTAGGCCATTTGAATCTTTAGATCTCTAGAACTTTTATATCAGCAAATTCTGTCTAACACACATTTGGCTGGATCCAGGGCACAAGCCTTTTTTTGTTTAGAATTAATTTAGTAACTAGAGAGCTCTACACCATGTTCCCTCCTCTGTAAATCCCACTCCCCCACAGTTCTCAGCGCTGTAGAGGCACATACACATACAAGGATTTTACAGGCATTTTCTTTAGAACTCCAGACAAAATATTGCTTTAGGTTTGTTTGTGTGTTTTTTCCAAGTAAAACAAACTATGTTTATATCCAGTAGGTCAAATGTGTCTTTCTGACCTACTGACTCTGAAATGGTGAAGAATATAATTCACAAAGCACCAAGTCACACCGTAGCTGCTGTGGGTGGGATGAAAACAGCAAGGAAACGATTATATTTCCATAACAGCTGAAGACTTTAGTCAAAGCCTCAGCAGTGGGAAATCTCTGCCATGACACTTGTTGCTTCATTCCTCATTCGTTTTTGCATGGAAGGTGTCTTACCTTTTTGTAGAAGTGGCATTTCAGAGAATGAGGGGCTTGCTGAAGAATTTATGTATATGTAGTCACACTTGGAATTGAAAATCCTTTTCTTCCTTTCAAAATGCCAGTAATGTTTCTCCATGGCTCCAATGCAGATGCTATTGTAGGGCATGGCAATACAGTCGTATATTAGTTATTAGGTTTGTTATATTTGTTATTGTAAGTTATAAGGTTTGTTATTTGATTGCCACTAAATATATCACAGGGCCAGAAAATGCTATTAACATACCGTTCTAATCCTTGATGTAGGTTGCAGAAGTACAACATAAAGTATTTAATTCCTCTCTGTGTCCACCCAAGAAAGAAACAAGATTCCTGGGCCCAAATCTGCCACAAGGTGTGAGCAGCTGCTTGCTGGAGCCTCTGGTCTGTGGACACCACTGGGGCAGCTGAAGCCCACGTGGGTGAGGCAGGGGTGAATTGACAGCGTGATGAAGCCACAGGCTGCATTTGTTCCTCCCTAGGCTTGTTCATGGGATCGACAGAGTAGAGGTCCTATTGCTACAGCTGATAAATATGCTGTTCTGTTTAGTTATCAGACCCATTTCTTTCTGCCCATCTCCACTGCTTTTATGAAGTTCTGGTGTATCTTAAAAGCACCTGATATCACTTGCACTCCCACCTGGCTTCAGAAATTTCAGAAAACACTTTGAGGCTCTCTTCTGCCATGATGATGTCTCCAACAATACTTTTAAATCCCAGCAGTTTTATTTAACCTTTGATAAAGGTGCAAGGTAAAAGTGTTAATTCTGGGCCCAAAACCTTTAGCACTGTTTTATAAGAAGTTAACTGCAAATGGAGAAATTATCAAGCCTTGGACAAGGATTTGCATTTAGTTCCATTGCTGGTCTCTAGCCCACAGTGCTATATGCTTTGAGCCTTTGAACCTTTCATGCACAGGATGTGCACAATATTACTTCCCTAATAAATATTTTTGAAAGTTATGAACAAAAAAAATGCTACAGAAGTCCCAGATCGTTATACAATAAAGACCCTTGATCATCATGTAATAAAAACTTGAAGATAGCCACTGAGGTACCACGCACTAAGGAGTTCATCTGTCCTCTGGCTTTGTTTTAAATGACTTGTAGTGGTGATGGTTGCAGTATGCATCATCAGTGTCTACTTTTATATCTAACTCCACTGAAGTGCCTCTAAAACCTTTGAGTTTGTTATTTGATGTACCCACAGAAGATATTACAGAACTGACCATTTTTCAGTGGATATGTCTGTCTCTTTTCCCAGGTAAAAAGTGAAAGGATGAGAGGAGATGTCCTCAAGTTGCACCAGGGGAGGTTTAGACTGACTTTTTAGAAAAATTTCTTCACCTAGAGGGTTACCAAGCATTGGAACAGCATGCCCAGGGAAGCAGTTGAGTCACCACCCTGGAGGAATTTAAAAGATGTGTAGATGTGGCATTTAGGGACATGGTTTAGTGGTGGACTCAGCAATGCTGAGTTAATGGTTGGACTCTGTCTTAAGGGTCTTTTCCAACCTAAATGATTCTATGATTTTACCTAAAGGCCAGGACAATTTCGAGAAGAAGTCTTTTGCCTTATATTTTGTTGCTTACCTTAAATTCCTATTATTTGTAAACATTCAGTGCAGAAACCTCTCACTCTGTGTGGTATAGTGTTGGGAAGGAGGTGTTAACCTCTGCAGGAGCTGGGATTCTGTGCTTGCATTGAGACTTTGATGTTTCTAAAATAGGTCCTGTTTTGGGCTTCTTACATGCAATGCTTAGAAGCTGATTCCTGCTCAGGACACATATAATGACAAATTGTCTGAATGTGAAAAAAAACTCTGGAATGATAAATATCAATATTTTGTCTATGTATATCCAGAAAACTGCAGTAGTGAGGCCTCTAAATCGGTGTGCTCTGTTTCTGTTCTTTGAAGTTATTTTTATAACTATTTCCCAAGCAATTGCACATCCTACAACGAGAACTACATATGTCCCAAGATTAAAATATCAGAAATAAGCCATTTTTAAACCTTTGATGGTGAAAACAAATGATGAGCGCTTTCTTTATATGCTAGCTGAATATTCAGCTCATACACTTCTGTAATTATGCAGTGAAAAATAAAGTACAGTTCAGGATAATAATATGTTTTTATTTGGTGTTGTTAAAACTGTAAATTGTCCCCTTAGATTGATTTAATGTATACATAATTTTGTCATGTCCTTTTAAAAGTTAGATTTTTTGTTTAAGTTCTATTTTTATTCTTTTTTAAGGAGCAGACACACACAGTGTCAGGTAAATATTTCCGTGAATAGCCTCAGGGTCCCTTGGCAAGAATGTAATTGCCTGTGCACTCTCTGTAACTGAATTGCCTTCCTTAATGATGGGATATTGGGTTTATAGCCCTCTGACTGCTTCTCTTTAATACCCATTAATTATAATTTTACTTTTTTTAATGAATGCCCCTTTCTCTTTTTCTTCCTTCATGTTTCTTATGTGCCTTTCCTGTTTCACAAACCCCCTGCAAAAGTGCAGGGAGTACAAGGAAATAAGGCAGCGAAATGACTGTGAGCTGGCATTTACAGACTCCCGTTCTTTTCTCAGAGACGAGTCCTGCATTGCAATTGAATTAACTGATGTTAGAGCTCAGGAACACAAGCAGGCTCACTCCTATCACTCACAACTGCACCTCCCCAAAGTAAAAGAGTGCTGCTGCCTTATTATCTTTTAAATTCAGAGACCTGAAACACTGTTAAACAATTATTTCTTTAGGTAAGTATATCTGGGGATCAATTTGAGGGATATGTAAGAAAAACACAGAGAATAGTGGTTCTTCAGTGTGCACCAGCTACAGATGACTGCTAGTCCATCAGCCTCACCTTCCAAATGGGGCCTAGGAGAAACCAGCCCGTAAAATAGACATCATTTAACCACTGATGAAATTATCCAGTACAGATTATTTGGGTATATTCTCTATTTTTTAGAAAAGATTCAGTTCTGTACAGGAAAAGAGTATATGACATTTCAACCCCCAAAGTACTGAGAAAATTAGTGTTTAGGTCGACTGGGCTGTTAAAACTGTAGTATGGTTTTGCTGAAGCTATGATTGCAATAGTGTAGTAGAAACAAACATTCACAATACATAACCACGAAGCACAATTCTTATAATACTGGTTCTTGCAAAATCAGATAGAGAAATACTGAAGAATTTATAGTTCCAGTCTTTTGCTGCAACAGAGCCTTATGGTATTGATCAGCAAGTCGTGTTCAGAGCCTGTAGGGCAGAAAGCATCACACATTCATGAAATGGAGATGTGCTGTCAAAGAGCATTCATTTTGCCAGGCCAGCCATTCCTGGTTCCTCCAGAACTGATCCATCATTGCAGTTTGGATTCTGGGGCTCAGAGAAGCGAAAGCCAAAGAGCTCCTACCTTATAAAGGTGGAGTTTATTTTTACTCACCTACTGTGCTCAGCTGCCTCCATAGCTGAAGCCTCCTCTGCTCTGAGACTGTCTGACAGAGCTGAGAGGGGCTTTCGTGGAGGGAGCACACAGACTCGTGGCAGGCAGCAGCAGTTTCCAAGAACGCTGAGAGGCAGGAGCTGAACTGAGTGGGCTCCCCTGTTGGATCCAGCTAAAGCTCCGAGCCAGGCCAGCTGCTGATCCTGCCTGACAGGTTGAAGCAAGGAAATCCCTTGGGAGGGGAGACTCTCCACTGAAACCCTGGATATTGAGAGCAGCTTTGAGAGGTGGGTGGAGGTGTTACTAGAAGGACCATCTGATCAGGGTAGAAAGGAAGGAAACAAGCTATCACTAAAGAGGATGGGAGCCTTTCACTCCTGTTTTTATAGGGATTTTTATGGCATATCTCCCCAGGTTATGTGTGCTTATTCTCACAGCACCATTTCATTTACATATATGTAAAATGCTAGAAAATGGGGAAGATTTTCCTCTATGCCACCCCACAGATTATAGTCAGTTTTCAGGGACATTTTGATGAAAACAAATAATTAACAAAAGTGGAACTCTTTTTTGAAGGACTGGCTGCCTAGCAGGAGAACTGGAGCTTTCAGCATTATTTTCCCATTTTGACAAGCTTCTTACCATCTTAATATTTCCTTTTTTTTACCGAATAGAAAAAAAATCAGTATTGGGAAAAACTCTCCCAAACCTTATGGTTTAAGAAAGACTTAAAGCTCTTTCTCTATGTTTTATTCCTTTGCACCTGGAGTCCTGTTTTTTATTCTCCTATTTAATTACAGAAGTATGGAAAAAATAAAGACCCAAAAGATCCACACCTGCAAAAAATTAAGAATTTAACAATCTGTTTTCTTGAAAAACTTCTTAAAATACATACAAGACAAATGGTAGGAAGATTGGAATGAAAATTTCTTGTGACATAATGAGTGAATAATAAGTCACTTGTTGACAGAGATGTTTTTTTTAATGAGGTATCAGGGTTTCTAGACTAGAAACCCTTGTTTTCTATTTGAGATCAGAGGTGATAACATGAGTACCTGATAGGCATTTTTTTCTGCCCTTGGTTTTAATCTTGACTAAGAGTAAATTTTGTAATACTTTTACCAGAATCTGGATTTCCCCAAGGTTTACTTGACAAACCACAATGCTCACAGGGCAGACTAACCCAAGCACAGGGCTGAAACACAGCGGTTGCTGGCTCAGAAAATGAGCACTGGATTTTTTAGAAAAGGCTGCTCCATCAGCAGGGGAAAACTCAAGGTTAGAATTTAGGTAACTTCAGTCTGGACTACAAAATGTAACTTTAAACATTAAAGGTGTAACTTTGAGGTTTGAAAATCTTATATCAGGTCTCAAGCAAAAAGCACTATGTTAAATCTCTTTGCTTGGATTGTAACCAATTTCTACTCTTATGGTTTAGCAGCTTTTGAAAATAATTCCAGGAAATCTTTTGTTGTCATAAAACAATAACTTTTTCATTCAGTCTCTGACATCAATACTTTGTGTTTTCATAATATGTCTAATCAATAAAACATTTACTATGATTCAATCAGTAGCAACTGTTCAGGCTCATCTACTGTACATTGCTTGATGAAAAACTTATTACATCTCTAAAGCCAACTGATCAGCAAGATGACTTCTTAATCATATGCATGGGCGAAAGTATTTTACTAAAAAGGAGACATAAAAAATAAGTAGATCATTATTACTGAAGCACAGATTGCTTTATATTTTTATCTTCTAAAATGCAGCTGAGAAGAGCATTATTAAGAAACGAATGTCATTTTTCAAAAGAATTTGTGGCAGTAACACCTAGTGAGGCATTTTTTTATTAACTTCAAGAGGGAATGTGTGTTACATAATACTACAGCAATTGTTTCAGGGCACAAAATTCAGAGCTAGATGATGAACAGAAAACATTTAAGAGGGCAGATTCAGAAACCTGGTTTAGAAACTTCTACAAAATGGCATTGTAGATTTCCTGTGTTCTGTATAGTGAAAAATTGTGAGTATTATATTGCTCAGATCAAGTGTATACATTTAGTACATGAACCAAATGCTTTCATCTCACTCTGATAGACATGGAAGCTGTTTCTTGGTTTGTGTATATGAGATTTCAAGCTGTAATGGTAACATATTAGGTATGGGGGAGAAGTCCAAAAGGAAAACCAATAGTTTTTTTCTCCGGGTGGGATGCGTGGAACAGAATCCATTCCAGAAATGAGAGGGAAAAGTTAAACTTCATTTATAATAGTGAGTGTGTGTTTCAAGCTAAGCTATTTAATTTTATCACCTTGTCTGCCAGTAGCCATGACACTTTTATTTCTTTTTATTTCACCTTCTTCCCAGTAGGCTTTACTTATTGGCACAGATGAATTCCCATATCAAAGGCAATTTCCAGTTGACTTTAGTACACCTATCATTTAATTAGTCTCTTTTACTGTCTTTGTCACCAAAAGCTTCTGAAAACCCTTGTATTTAAAAAAGGCTTTGGGGCAAATTCCCTGCTGATATATTTCTATGGAGCTACACTGGTAACAAATTTCACCTAGGAAATTCCACTCTCACTGCAGTATATTATTCTTTGCATAAACTTGATGAAAATAACCAACATCAATGCTCTGGCCAAACACCAATAACAACCTCACAAGCTACAGCATCCATCACTTCTCTCCTAAGCTCCTCAGTAGGAGAGGTACTTGAAAGAAGTTCATGCCCTGGCCTCACAAAGCAAAGCCTTTAGAAGGAAACAGGCTCCTTAGCCTGGCTGAAAAAGGACAAGTTGCTTTGTGTCTCCTTATGTCATTGCTGAGCACAGGAAAATGCAGGCACTGGGGAGAGACCCTGTAGAGCCTTCAGTTTACCAGACACAGCAATTGTTTTAAAAGATGTCTTCTCATCTGGTCAGCTGGTGAAAAGGGATAAAGTCACAAAAAAGATTGTGGCCTGAGACATTGGATATCAGTTCCCCCTCAGGAATCTTCATACAGTGATCCACAGCAAGTGGAAAACATGATTTTAATCATAATTCATGAACTGGACAACTTTAAGGGCATTTCTCCTTATGCTGGGGCATTTTGTACTAGTGCTGGTAGGAATAGGCTTGGTATCAACTGTGTCATTATAAAAAAACACTTGAGTAGCTGGTGGCAATGAAAGAAGAGATAGTTTGTAATCCTACCTGGTTTCCTAGTCAGAGAGGCTCAGAGAGATAATGTTTTAACATTTAACAAACAGGACATGGATTTACTGAAGCCAGAATTACCCACCTCCCAACAAGTGGATCAAAATCTGCTTTAGTTTTCTGAGGGTTGAGAGGGCATGAAGAGGGTTCAGAGTAGATTTAGACATAGCCTGTTTCATGATTACAAGATTTCTTTGTGTACCATAGTTATTAAAGACCTGTTGATTGACAGACAAGTGGTGTGTGCATTTGTGCTTCAGTGTACATAGGTGAGGAGTCCCCTGAAATATTGTTCATTCAGCTGGAAAGCTGCAAAGATTATTTGGCTTGACTCAAAAGGAAGTAGAAACCGGAACAGGAGAGATAATTTTGGGATACTGTACCAACAAAAGCAAAAGGAGGTCATTTTTCTGAGTATTTTTTCACACACTTACAGCAACCTAAATCTGACAAGCCATCGCAAATGCCAGGGACAAAGATATTTGCATTTCTAAACACACCAAGTGCTTAGAAGCTGAATTCTTTTTCTGCAGGATCATGGCACTTTTGTGAACAAAGCCAATGCCAAAGGCTGCCTGTAGGAAACATCTTCGTTAAGAGTTTTATTCTGAACCTTTTTGCATCAGAGCTTTATTTATATCATGTGCCCTTGCATGCATGTTCCCTGCTAGCTCAGGAGTGCATAATCCCACATAAGAAGTATTCCCAGGACACTAAGCAAGACTCAGTTAAGGATACACTTCTGGTATGAAGTGTATGGTCCTGTAATAATATTTTTATGCTGACATATATGTCATGTCAGTAAATCCTTCAGTCACACTCTAGATGTAAGGCTGTAAGCAAAATAATCCTATGGACAAACAGAGGTATGGATTTAATCTTTAAAACAAGAAAATTTTACATGAGTGGCAACACTCTCAGCTATAGCCAGGTGGCCTCACTCATACAGCTACCTCTCTGAACAGAGTTGCCTATCCCAGATTGATTCTCTGGTGATTCACCAACTCACAAATTAAACCATTTTCTCCCCTATACATTATATTATATGGGGGCAGAAAGCTCATGCAGTGTGAGTAGGAGAGTATGGATGAGCATCTGCAACAAAATGCATTCTAACTGCCATGCTGCTGGAAAAATCTTGGGAGGATGTATGGGGTAGGCAGGTATATTGTCCAGGTGTTGGACAGCTAATTGAGCTTCAGGAAGACACCCATGTCTCCTTGGTATTTACAGCAAAGGTAAATTAGGGGTAGAATTGATTCTTTTCTCTCTGTTACTCAATTTCTATGCAGAAGAAATTTGAAACATGTTTCTCAGGACTTTCCTCTAACCACAATCTGCAGGATAATCTAACAAGGGAGAGCCACTCTCTTTCCCAGGTGGAAACTCTTTCTCCATACAGACAATAATTTAAGTATCATTTTGCCCAGAGTAAAGTGTAAGACAGGAACCTAAGACTTACAGCATTCACAGAAAGAAAGGGAAGACCTGAGCTTCAGGCATGGATTCTCTAATGCTCAGTCTGAAGCAGGAAGAAGACCACAGTTTCAATGGCCCAGCAAATAAGGAATTATATTTTGTGGCCAACAGTTTCACTAAACTAAGCTAGCAGAGCACACAGGCACAGAGCTCACAGCACAGCTATCTGCCCAGGCAACAACTCACTTTGAGGACTGGAAGGAAAACCTTCCACACCCCTGAAAAGCAGGTGGGAGAAGGAAGATATTAACCTATTACCTTAGGCTTTTGTACGACTAAAGGCTGTGGCCACGGTTTTGGCTGAATTAATTTGCTATGAAGCAAGAATGAGGAATGGCCACTTTGTGAGCCTCAGCAAACCACCCCTGTGTCTCAGGCCAGGTTTCAGCAGAGAATAAAAAGACTCACAGCTGCTTGGGGAACTTTCATGTGAAAGTCTTGCAAGAAGGATAAGCAAAAAACCTCACAATATATTAATTCCTGCACGTATTAGGTGAGATCACACAAGGGCACATCTTCTGAGGGGCCTCACCCTCACGCTGGTTTCAGGTCTTACAGGCAGAGGAGATGAAACCTGACATCTGCAAATGCTTGTGGCAGAGCCCTCACATGCAAAGCTTGTTTGTCCAAATGGATTGTGCACACACAGGATTTCACCAATACCTGATGGCATGTCCAAGAGGCTCTTTATGAAGGATTAGTTCCACTACTGCTTTAATAAATACTCCCTCTGTATCACAGGAAGTATTAACCTCTAATACCCGTTCCATCCCTATATTTTGCTCTATCCCTCTAGAACAGGCTTAGCTATGTTCATTTAAAGAATCCTTACCAAATAATAATAATGTTCATTCCTTATAGTCCTACTGTTAGTTTTCATCCATTGACTGAGGTAGGGAAATAAGGAAATGAAATGCTCTTTTGTTTTGAGATTGTTAGTGAAATTATGCAGACAGATAATTTTCCAATCTTCAATCTAAATAATTCAGTTGCCATAGGATCAAAGTATGCATTATGCTGCCCTCAGTTTTCCATGTGTTGAATCATCCCTATTCCTTTTAGCACATTTTCCCTTTGATTTGATAATGCTCATAAAGGCAGTTGGCATCGGGTATGGTTGGCATCCAGATTGCTCATTGTTCTAGGCCTTATGTTCTTGCCTCCTCTTGTAAGCATTTACACTCCAAGAAGTGAAACCTTTCCTCTTGTGCACATCTGTGTAAGCATTCAGGACAAAGCCAGGTCACTTGCATTTGTACTAGAACATACCAAAGCAAATATTGCAAAACGGCCTAACCTTTATGTTCTAAACTTAATTAATGAAAAAGATACAGTAATATACAAACCAAATTCAGTCACTAGTGGCACTTCTGCTCACCTTTCTCTGGTATGTCAAATCAGATGTATTCTGATAGAAAAATTAGACTCCTCACAGTGAGGGTCTGGTTTATTGGCTGTATTTGAGAATCAGTGGAGTTAAACTTCTGATGAACTCAGGGGTTACTAGTCCAGGACCTTTTATTCACCATTGCACCTTTCACAAAGCATTATTCTACAGAAACCTACGAAGCTGCCCCTTGTTAACAGGAGGCTGAGTCAGGCCTCAGCAATGGTCTCCAGTTATTTGCTAGCAGAGAATAAAGTATTCCTCATGTCATTCCATAAATCTGGCTTTTAGAGGCTGCCCTTTTACAGACAGTCCCACATGGAGGGACACACTCAGATGTCTGAAATGTCCTTTCAAATAACACAAAAGCCTCTTTGTGTTGAAATATTTCAGGGAGTTACTCTCATCACCTTACTCTATCCATATGTGTGTGAATACATACTCTTAAATCTCTTTCTATCCATTTTTTCCTCAGCAAAGAATTATTTTTCACTTGTACCATGCCTAACAATGTGGGCCCACTTATATGGAAGCCTCTTATTTCTATGATATTAAACATAAATAGCAATAGAGCCTTTCCTGTGTCTAGTTCACACAGTTCTAAACAAAAAGTAATCCACTTTAACAAACATTTTTTGCTATCATACAGTAGATTTTAATGGTTTTCAAAGTGTCCCTTTTTTGCTAATACTTTCAAAACTTATCCTTGTTACAGAGAAAGTTTCTAATTCACATTCGTGCAGAACCTTGCAACTTTCTCTAGTTCTCACAGTCTGCTTAAAATTCCTCTGGGAGAAAGAAAAGTGAAACAAATTTTTTATCAGGACAAAATGCATTTAATTTTACAGCTCTCTTTTTAGCTCTCTGGTTTTGTGTGATTAACAAGACTGATTTGAAAATTGTCAGATCTGCTTGGAACAAAAAGTTCTGTTTTCCTTGATTATACACATCAGTTGGCTTTGCCACTGAATTGTCTTGCTTTATCAATTAGTTAAATAGATGTTCTGCAGTCATCTGAAAGAAAATCCTATTACAGAGAAATGTAGGGGGAAGAGGCACATCACTGGCATTGCCACAATAGATGTACCTAGATGGAAATTCTGAATGTTGTAATGATTTTGAGGATTCGTAATACTGAAATTCAGATCCCAGAGGTAGACACAAAAGTGCTGCAAGAGGGACTGAAAAAAAATAGGACATTGCAGAGGAGGTGGGAAAAAGATAAACTCACAGCTCCACCTGCAACATGGTATCAAAGGTACCATCACAAGTATTTCTGTCTAACAAGCAGCCCTTAAAGTCTGACACACTGTAGAGGGTCTCCTCCTTCAGATCTGTGTAAAGAATAGCCTTTCTCAGCTCAAAGGTCACAGAGCTAGTCCAAGATATATGAGAGCCCAGACTGAACTACTCATCAAAATCAGTGCTGTTCTTTCATTGAAGAGGCTTTGGTTTGGAGGGTTAGTTCTGTTGGTTTTTGGTTTGGATTTTTTTTTCTGAAATATTTTATCAGGGGAAGAAAAAAATGTCTTTCTGTGGACTTTTGGATTATTTAGTTATTTATGGTTTGCACAGAGTAAACCATAAAACCAAAGACAAAAACTGCAAAAGACTGAGGGCCCATCCCTGCTCTGGTGCAGCAGCCCTTGCAGCCTCTTCATGGATGCCCTCAATGACACATTGTCCTGAGCTGGGCTTTTTCCCCCCTACCAGCTACAAAGTTTTTCCTAACATCCAAGCAGAACCTTCTCTCTTCCAAATTAAACCAATTTCTTTTTGTTCCTCCCAGCAGGCAAGCAAAGCAATGATCTCTGTCGTCCAAACAACAAGGACTGGTAAACATTTCACATAAACACATGGGCTCATCTAAGAGCTCTGATTCATTGTTTGTCTTCTGGATTGGATGCTGGCCCGATGATTTGGAAAACTTGCAAGAGTTACAATCTAGTCTAATATGTAAATAAGATTTCAAACTTAGGGAAAAAAACAACACCAAAACAAAAACACCCAGAAGAATCCATGATGCAATGTAGGTATCCTACATCAGGGACCTGCCCTTCTGCATGCTTGAAGCACAACCTGCAGTGACATAAACAGTGAAATAATGTCACTGTGCCGCAGGTATTTCATCCCCCAGAATATGCCTCACTCTGCACATGTGCTGTGCAAAGCCTGTACAATACAACCTTGCATCTCTCTACAGCATCCCCTGCATCTCTCTGACCTCGTTAATCAGGTCCTCTCAGGGGGGAAGGTCAGTGCCACCATGTGAGAGGAAAAGAGAAGTGGGTGAGCTGGGATCAATGATTTGTTCAAGCCACAGCACAGGGGGCACTGAGCAAATGTTTCGAGGCATCTGGTAGACTTCTTATTCCTTTTGTTGAGCCTTTGAATATGATCATTGAGACAGATGATCTGTGAGTAAAAATGATTCACACTGAAATGGAATTTGATTATGAAATTCCAACAATCACATGGAGATCCTTTGCATTGATTTGTAATTCTCATCATGTAACACTCACTTTCAAACAAAAAAGTTACTCTTTTTGGGCTAGGTTCTGAAATTATCAAATCTGTCCCCATATTCAGCACTCTACATCAGAGCATAAAGGGCCTGATGAACAAAGAAACAAAAAATCTCTAGATTTTCATGCAAATTGCTCCACTAGCATAAGTCTACTCTTTCTTCCAAGACTACAGACCCCATGCAGTTTGGCCACTTCTGCATGCAGCTTTGTAGCTGATGGAAGCCAGACAGACAGGGGACAGCCACACCAAGGGAGAGCCCATGCATTCTGTTTAAGATGCTCCAGGGATGCAATAGCTCACCATGAAGTAGTCATCCATTCTTTGAATTTTTATGCTCAAGCACTATACAAATAGCAAAATCTTCAGTTTTTGATCAGAACTCTTACAGTTCCTTGCAGAGCTGCTAATAACCTGGAGCACTGTGTGTCTGCAGCAAGGTGTTGGCAGTGGGCAGCTGCAGGGTTGGCCTCTGCTAGAAGAGGCTGTGGCAGCATGTGCTGAACACAGGCAGCTCCAGCCAGGCCCCTCAGACCACTGCAGGACACACCTGAGCCATGAGCCAAGCTGCTGGTGCCTCTGGGAAAATGCATTTAAAATAGGACAAGATGCCACACAGGGAAGTGACAAAAGAAATGTGAGAAACAGCTCTGCAAGCACCCAGGTCGGTGGAGAAGGAGGGAGAGGAGGTGTTTGGGATCAGAGCAGCAGGATAACATCAGAGCAGATTTCCACACTGCAGCCCATGGAGAACCCCACACCAGGGCAGGTGAATATCACCTGAAGGAAGCTGCTGCCTGTGGAAAACTGACACGTGGAGCAGGTGAAAATTGTGAGTAGGAAGCAGCTGTAGAGAGGAACTGCTATGGACTGACCACAAATCCCTATTTCCCACTTGCCCATTCTTCCTGGAGAGGGGAAATTAGGGGAGTCAGGAATGAAGGGCTGAACCTGACCCTGGGACAAAGGAGGGATGGGGAGAAATTTGCTTTCATTTTGTCTTTGTTTCTCACTGTCCAAATCTATTTAAATTATATTATTTTTTCTCCTGTCTAATCTTTTTTCCCCATGATAGTAATTGGTGACTGATCTCTGCTTTTTTCTTAAGGAGGGAGAATCAGAGAGTGGCTGGGT
Source organism: Erpornis zantholeuca (assembly GCA_013400515.1). Taxonomy (NCBI): domain Eukaryota; kingdom Metazoa; phylum Chordata; class Aves; order Passeriformes; family Timaliidae; genus Erpornis; species Erpornis zantholeuca. Next base: position 49,890 of record VZTN01018467.1, read on the forward strand.
GGGTGTCTGGCAGCTGTCCACGGCATACCCATGATACAATCATTGTGCTAAGTGCTTCTAAAAGATTTTTTTTTTTTGAGTGGTTTTGGAACTGAGACAAACTACAGGAGTCTTTTTGTGTGCCTTTTTGGTTCTGAAGACTTTTTCCCAGCATTTGTGCACCCTATTGTATTTTAGATCAATTTACTTGCCATCACTTTTCAAACAGCTTCTGAATTTCAAGACATTTTATCTTTGAAGAACACACACTCAGCTTCTGATCTCTAGTAGATCTTTTCCCTTTGATCATATTACAAGTAGGGTTGGCAGCACCCTTTTTTTAAGCTTTCCCAATATCTTGGATTATAAATTCCTCATTTCAGTTGCCTACGAGCTTGCTAACCTTCATGTTCTGGAATACATAATTTTTATAGTGTTTTTATATTGAAATATTTTTTAGAAAATACAAAACAATATATTTTAATCTTTTCTGAAAATTAAGTAATGTAAAAGTATTTTTTTGTCCCCCACAAATCCATGGAATTAATCAGAAGTAAGCACCCTGAAAATGGTTTACTAATGAACAAAACAGGTGGTTCTGCTTTGCCACTACCCCCAGCCTCTCTGAATCCACACTTCCTTGTTGATGGACTCATTTCACAATCTCATATCTAACTTCTAGGCAAAGTAAGATTTTCTTATGTTTGAATGGAAATCAGGAGCTCCCTGTTCATTTCTTGTCACTTCATCAGAACCATTCTCTTTTCAAGTGATAACTGTATCTCCATTCCCTGCACTTATTTCAAAACAGCAATTTCCTTTTCCCCATCTTTTATCTGACCTGCCAATTGTCTCAGGGCTGAAATGCCATCCGTGTGTTTGTGGAGTGTTTATCCCATTAAGGCTGTGCCTCAAGTTGATAACTTTTGATGTTGTCATAAAAATATAATCTGGAAAAATGACAACGACCTGGAAAGTCTGGATAGCAGAAGAGAGCAATATGGAAGGAGGTGCACTGGAGCTTATCCAAGCTGCATGGGGAAATTCCTGCGTGTGACATGAAGGGGTGGTTATCACTAGGGAAGATTTATCTCTCTGCACCACCTGTAACACTATGAGATCTGGTAGGGATATCTTTGTTTCCCTCACATGTTGTTTAACTGCTCCCACAGCTTCAGATGTGAATGTGGGGGCCTTACAACACCATGTGATAAATCTGAAGCCTTTCAAACTGACATTATTAAAAGAGATAATAACTCTAGAAAAGTATCAGCTTATCTTCTAGATAATCTTTAGGTTCTGTAACTAAGGAAGACACAAGAAGAACCCAGGTCATCTTTCAAAGGAAATGTCCTAATTTCCAAGGGAATGGCAAGCTTTATATGTTGCAGTTCTTTAGATGGGTAATAATCCTAATGTTGAAAGCTATAAAAGGCTAAAAAATATGTAATCAGGACTTTGACTTGGATGAGATCTCTGTGGTTAGTTTGAGCATAACCTGCATTAGGATGTGGAGCGCAGGTGGGACATTTAAAGAAATCCTGGTCATCATCAGCATTACACATTTTTCTGCGAGCAAAGGACATTTTCGCATCACAGCAGCTTGAAAATAAAGCTCCTTCATGGATTATCTAAATTATCTACTTTGCAAATTGATCGTAGGGGCTCTACTTTTTTGAAATGTAGATTAGAAATGAAACTATCACACATTTATGTTCTATATACATGATCTACAATGGCCAATACACTACTACAGAGCACCATATTAATTTTTCTTGGTACTAGGAATATTGTGTGTCTGAATAAATTCACCAGAATTGACATAGGTTTAACCATATCAGTTATTTCTAACCCTCAAATCACTTTGCTTCATATAAGCTTATTTACAGTTGTTGGACCTTAAGGCAGCAGTGCAATAATGAGGAAAAACCACCCCAAGTTCTGATAGTTGATTTCTTGTCTTAAATATTTGGTTCAGTGTTTATCCATGCTGATATCCCTTAGTGTTGAAGCACACCAGTGCTCTTACCATTTGGTTTCCTGAGGTGAATGTAATGATTGATATTTTGTTGGAATGATGACTTTAAAAAAGAAAATCCTCCTGTTTTCTTGAGTCAGGGGTTCAAAGAAAAGGCAAAGAGAAAAGAGCTAGAATGATCTGAGGTCTGAAAAATTAGTTTTAACATGAGGGCATAATGAATAACAGTCTAATTAGCCTATTCAAAAGAAGGTTAAAAGATTAAGATCACAATCAAGTAGAACTTAATTGTGGAAGAATTGTGATTCTTCAACACAGAATACAGAGACTGAAATTTTAGAGACTGGACATTGATGTACTTGGATACACAAATTTTAAAAGAGTATAGCTATCTGTTAGCACAACTAATTAGGGGGTGTGATAGCTCATCTAATCAAATTAGAGTGCTTTTTTAAAAGACAGATTACAGCCTCGTGTTACAGCTGTGATGCAGAAATGATTGGTGAAGGTTCTTGGTCTGTGTTCTGCGGAGTCAGACTAGATTATCATAATGGCCTTTACTGTCCACAGCAGTCTGTGTGTGTAAGACTCATCATGGCTAAGGGCAGGAGTGGGTGCCTTAAGCAAATTACTCCTGCTTTGGAGCCTTTGTGTCAGAGACTTTTCCTCCTTCTCCCCTACCTCCCCTGGGAGCTGTGGGAATGGTGTTCTTCACATTATAGATTTAAGAAGAAACAAAGCAATCATAAAAATTTCCTTTCATAAATGTCTTGGAACATTTCATAAAAGAAGTTAAAAATACAAAAATTAAAACTGTTTAAATTAGTTAGCTCTGCTGAGTGTACAGAAATTAAACTGTCTCACTCCTCAGGGAGCCTTCAGTGTGTTCCTCGATCACAGTTCAGCTACAGCTTTCTATAATTTAGCTGAGGTGCGATCTTTTAAGTCACCTGAGGTAAAGAAAGGATTTTAAAGAACACAGCCACTGCATTCCTCAGCCTAAAGTAAAAATCATTATGAACCATCTCTGACAAAAAACCTGATCTGAATGCTTTACTGAGGGAGATTCCAGCTTATTGCAATGTTCAAAACATGTTATTTTTTTCTAACATAGATAGACTTTGCAGCAGACTTTATTGTTTTTTCTAAGTCATTAGTAATGTGATAAAAGAAATCATGGTTCCCCTATTAATTACACCAAATCCATACAAAATAGCAATAAAATCAGGGTGATGACACATACACGTAATAAAGATAGAGCCAAAGGAGAAATATAATAAAGGAGTTTTCTTTTGATCTTCAGGAGAGATTTATAATGGTTGACCCCATGACCATCTACAAAATTTAGATTCTAGTTTCTCTGTCCTCTTCAGCTGCAAGCACGGTAGAAAAATTATCAGAGTTCACTTTCTGTTGCATATGTCATATAAGTACACTGAAAAAAGAAGCCAAATCCAAGAACAGATGTCCTGGGTTATAATGTAAGATGTGTCCAGGGGGGTGTATTCTCTTACCATCATCAGGTTTCTGTTAAAACCAGGTGGGACAGCACTCCCTGCCTCCTCCCTCTGTGTTATCTCCTGTTAATGGGCCCATCAGTGCCCTGCACATGACTCAGAGATAACT
>VZTN01018467.1:57652-129052 GCA_013400515.1 Erpornis zantholeuca
AAAAAAAAAAAAAACCCCAAAAAAACAACCCCCCCCCCCCACAAAAAGGAAAAACAAAAAAAGCTGAAAACAGGATTGGGATATCACATTATCACATACTCTTCTGAAAACAAGTTCCACCTCTTCCTACCAAAAATTGTTCAAGGCCAGGTAACACAGGGCCTTAAGCAACCTCATCTGGTGGTGGATGTGCTTGCCATGACATGGTTGTTGGAACCAGATGGTCTTTAAGGTCACTTCCAATACAAACCATTACAGAATTTTACCATTTTGGGCTTTATGGTAAAAACAAAACACCTCACCTGTCTGCCTCTGATGCCACTCTCCTTCTACCTAACTCTCAAAAACTAACCAAGACATCTGAGGCGAAGGAAAGCCAGCAAAATGGAAAATAAGGGATAAGTAATATTCTTGAGGCTGGAGTTGGATAAATCCACTGAACTCAGTTTTGTTTCAGCTTCACACGGGGTGACCCTGACATTTAACAGGTAAAATGTGAACACACAGGTCTGTTTCCTACTTCAAGGAGAGTAACCAAGGGCTCACCTTTGCCAGATTTAACTCCTTTTTCCTGACAGTGTTCTATATTCCAGCAAACTTCTCACTGCTATGACAAATCACATTATACCTCAGGGTCAGCTCCAAGCCTCTGAGTAGGAAAATTCCAATAAAATCATTGATCCTACATCTATTTGCTAAAGTTTGCTTAGTGTAACAAGACATTATTCTTTACTCATTTAGCACAAGAAAAAAAAATAACCACAGTATGAGGGAACTTTATGGTTCAGGCCATATTTAATCTAAAGTTAGAGCAAAATCCTAGAAAGACAATTGATTGCTTCAAAGCAGTAAGAGCTACTTTATTCAAGCAATCAGCCCTGCAATAAATGTGTTCAATTTTTAAGAGCTTGTAATTTAGCACTACCAGGGGCAGAGAAACAAATATGTCTGATTTCTGTGAGAGGTTCCAGGACGTTTCACAGACAGACCATTCATTAATGCTTCATAAATGCTAGCAAATGAAATATTTTTCCACGTGCTGTAGCAAGATATCTTGAGAAGAGATGCTAAAAATGGGAATTGTGGCTCCCAAATCTATGAGCAGAAGGAAGATTATTGTTAGTCTGCAGGGCAGCCAAGTTGTGGTCAAGGCATGGATCCTCAAAGCTCTAATGAAGAGAGTGGAGGGTGTATGATGGGTAGGGAGGAGAGGGACTCTGACCCTTGCTTGGGGAGGAGGATGTTAAAGGACCTCCTATAAGGCCCCTTGGATTTAGGGGGCTCACTCTGTGTGAGGCATGTAAGGCATGAGGAGATCAGCTGATAAATGATCTAAAAGAGGATAAATCTGAAGTGGAATACAGCCAAATGTGAGCACAGCCAGCACTGCTGGAGGGGACAGACAGATGTCAAAGGTCTGTTTCCCCATTCCCTATGCCATGCACGGAATAACTCCTGCAATGAGCCAAAAGAGAGGACGGTCCATGCACACCTGTTTGAATTTGATCCTTCTCTTCCACATATTTTAGAGTCCAGCCTCTTCCCTAGAAAACTTAAACAAATCAGGAGGTAATTTCTACCATCGAAACAGGTCATGGTTTTCAAGTAAATGGCACAATTGCTCTTTCTAAGAGAGGTTAGGATATGACTCTTTATGTTTGAGCTTGTGGAGCCTGCAACACTATGAAAGCCACCATACAAATTGAAGAGATAACTCCATCTTTTGCCTGGTAAATTGTACATAAAAATACTTTTTAAGTAAGCTTTTGCAAGAAGCATTATCGTTATTCAATTAAATTTTGAAGAAAAAAAATCATTCATCACAGACATTTATGACCCATAAAATTCAAGTTTGGTTTCAATCTATGCAGTACAGAAGATTATAGTATTTCTTTTCATATAGGGCTGATCTGAGCATCTGGACAGGCAATTTATTTTTAAGGTGTTCTGTGTGATAAAGCAGGAAATCTTCAGGGGTTTTTTTAGCCATAATATGTTGGCCCATGTGTTTTAAATGTGGTTTGAATATTATTCACTACAGAAAAACATGGTTGTCTAATCTAAACTAATATAAAACTAATCCTGCAACAGGCACTGTTGCATTATGTTTAAGACAGGATTCAACATCATGAACTTTTTCAGAAATCTATGCTAAAATTATTAAGAATAACATATTTGAAGCAAACTTTGGTATAGCAAGAGTGGTTTGGTTTTTGAAGATAACATTATCTCCTGAAAGTCAGACACTTCTGTGAAAAAATTTTAGAAGCAATGCTAAAGCCATTTTGCACTCTTTGCTATGCCCTGTTATCCTTTCATGGTAACCTCCAAGTACAAGTCTGGGTGTCACCTGATGTGCTTCAGTTCCAAGGCCAGGTGAATAAAAGGCAGCCCTTGGTTCAACTCCCTTCTCTGCCTGTTTTAGAGAAAAATTTGATAAATGTTTCTCAGATGAGCACCCTAATCTCTAGGCTGTGGATTCACTCCCATTCTGCTCTTCCCCAGCCAATTTAATTGTTGATTTTTGACATAGTGTCATTATTATAAGCAATCCATGGCATGAGGGAATACTACCCCAGATGAAGTGGTAGCCTTCTGACTGAAGTATTCCCAATGGAGGTGTGGATTCATTCCCCCAGGCAGGGGAGGAAATTGAGCAAAGGCTTAATTTCAGCCAAAATTATTCAGAGAATTCCACCCACATTTGCAAATATAGGATTCAACAAAATAATTTCACTCCTTTCTGCTCCATTACCACAAGGTGCTGTGAGAACATCTTTTCAAATCCTTCATCGTCCCACACTGCATGCAAGATGTTGAATAATGCCACTCCAGATGAGTGTCATGCAGGCAGAACACCTTTCGTTCCATGCTGGTGCTGCCTCTGGTGACAAGATATCACTCAAATAGTGAGATGGATGTCTGCAGCCTAGAGGTCTACTAAAAAAACTAGTTTCTAATCAGTGATATAGCTACCTTAAGTATTGAGGGGCCATCTCTGAGTGAATAACAAACTGATTAAATTTACCTGGGCATTAAGCAATGATGGATAATATCCTATTTCTTTATTTTTAAGAAACATAAACATAACAGGAATATGTAATTATGCTCAGTCACTACTTTGACAGATTTTTCAGTCTTAATGTTAGTGCATTAAATAATTAGTTACATCTTCATAGATTATTATAAGGTCTTAAATCCCCAAATTATTGTATTAATTTGTTTTCACAGCAGTGCTTCATTGTTGAGGCAAGCAGTACTGCTAGGAAGTTTCTGGAGTTACAACTGATGTGTTAATATGAATAAGATGTTAGAAAGGTGACTTTATACTGCAAAATATTTACCTGATAGCTTTGGCATCACATTCATGTTCTTATTTTGTTTTTCACAGAAAACTCTCAGGAAACTTGTCAATGTTAATATAAAATATTCCTCCAACTGGCATAATAAAGCTTCTAATTATACCATGCTAAGCCTCTGCAATTACTTCTTGCTGGTATAAGGGATAGTCTGTATAACTTAGAGTAATGGAAAATTGCTTCCACAAAGACACTGTGGTTACAAGCTCTGCTCAGGGGACTCATGTTGCAGTGGTTAATAGGTGGGCATGATGTTGCACAGCAGTGCATGTAGAATATCTCTACCCACAGCAGGGCAGATGTTTATCTGCAAAACTGTTTGTACCATAAAATGGATTAGGATGATCAGGTAAATAGTAGCACTTCTCAACAGTAATAGAATTTGAAGACCCCTCTCAACTGAATGCTTCTTTAATGTTCCTTTCCTCAGGTAATATAAGGCAAAGAATTACAACAAACAGAAATCAGTAAAACAACAATTAAAATTAAAATTATTGCCATTTATGCCTTTCTGTATTCAGCAAACACAGCACACTTGAAAAACAGTCTTCTCTGATCCCTCAATATTTCTGTCAGCACAGGAAACTATAAGAAAAATCACATTTGAGATCTATTGAGGATTCATTCCTCAAGTCCAACTTGACCATATATCTCTACAGATGATATCTAGTTGATAATCCCTCAGTTTAAGCCAGTCCACCTGGGTCACAATGAGCAGCACCACTCACCCTGATTTTTAACTATGGTCTCTCCCTCACTTAAATAAAGGCAAGAGATGGATTTCAAAAACCTTAAATAGTATATAGCAAGTAATCCTGTCTGTCAAAGTAGTTGCAGTGATTCCCATTGTTAGAATTGTTTTCTGTTCTGTGCCATGAGCAGCTTTTAAGCTTGCTGTTTTATTATAATTTTCTAGGCTTTCTTTTAAAGAAGCAAACAAGAGAATTCATTTTTTCAGTCTTTTTCTTTTTTTTAACCTCAGAAAAAATGTTAGCAGAGACAGCTGTCATTTCATCCAGTGAACAAACTGCATTAGCTAGGAGGCTGTCAAAGGGAGGATGGAATTGGCTCCAGGGTAAAGAGAGCCTTTACTCGTTGCCCCTTTTCAGGTCTATGCAAAATTTTGGAAAGACAGTAGGTTGCTGTGCTTGGATACTTTGTGGTGTATTTCTTGTCCACAGAAGGGTCTCAGAGGGGTGTGAACCACTGAAGTACACATGGCAAATAACATTCAAAATTGCAGCAAAAGATGATCAGCTGTAACCTGGCATATTCTAGAAAATATTAAAGACTCCTTATTAAAATAGGAGGTGTGAGTATTGTTCAATGGAAAGGCTCTGGTGAACCTGGTATAGGTTGGGAACATCTTTACAGAAAGCATTTGGGGCTATGGAGGTATTCCTCCCAGATTATTACATGTCAATCCTCAGAGTGAATCTATTGTTCTGGCTATTGCCATGTTCAAAACCACAAACTGAGCCACCACACAGAATACAAAAAATTTCTGAATCTTCCATATGCTCGATAATCCCTGGCTCTGTGATAAAAAGCAAAAACAGAAATAAAACAAAGCTGTGTCTTACTCCGGATTCAATCAAGTACATTTAAATAAAGCTCAGTGACACCTTTCCTCAATTACAGCTAGCCAGGATCTTAAAATTGCCTGAATGTAAAAACTGCATATGAAATATTGAAAAGCTGCACATTATCCTGCTTTTCTCTTAACCTCTAATGGGCACTAAAGCAATAAAAATTAAAAATGCTCTCTGTTCTTGTTCTATTTATTCTTTCAAAAGTATGTTTTAATGATTACATTATTTTGCAACTATTTAGATGTATTTATGCATTGCTCTCCTAGCAAGATGTGGAGTTGAGGTAGATGCAATGTCCAAAAGACCTCCTTCTCTGTTGAGTATTTCAGCTACTCATGAACATATTTGGATTATTTGAATGAAAAATAAATGTATCTAAGCGATATTTTCACCATGGTGAAATCCTACAGCTTCTTTGCTGTAGGAGTAATAAATTAAATATGAAAAAGAGAAAACTGATGAAGAGCCTGTTGCATTTCATGTTCGTGAATGTTAACAAACATAGTATGTAGGAGACACAGAAACAAAAAACCTGCCTGTCTCACTAAACTGAAAAAAAATAAAAGAAAGCACAGTTTTGCAGAAGGCCAGTCACTTTACAGCAAGCAAATGGGATCTGCTGGAATCATTGTTTATGTGGATTTCTGTGATCATCACAGGGGGGTTGGACCAGATGACCTTTAAAAGGTCCAACCCAAACTATTCTACAATTATTACACAGAAGTAGGACCTCTCAGTTAGACATTCCTTCCTTTCCCCTGTTAAGATAAAAGAAAAATACGAGAATCTAGTTCAGATTAACTCCAAATCCACATGGCCAAGTTGCAAGGTGTTTTGACCATACAGCAGCTGTATGAGGAAAATGTGTGACCACTACTCTCCATAAAGGTCCTGTGACATTGCAATGCCTTGCTGCTCCCCCCAGGCTCTCAGAGGCACCGCCATGTCCCAGTGCCTTCACACAAGCATTCCTGCTCCCAGTTCTGCAGCACTTGAGGCTCCAATTACCTGTGTTATGAGGCTCCCACTCTGTGAGTGGGTGGACTTCAACACTGAGGAGAGAAAGTCGTGAGTGTTCAGAAAGTTTCAGCATTCCCAGTGAGCCCTTCCTGTGAGGGAGCATGTACTATTTAAATATCAGACAGTAATAGTAGGGAGATGTTCCATGTGCAAAATGCCACGAGAAGTCAAGATCTATTTTGGAGTAAAGAAATTATGGGTTGTCTTCACCAGGTAGACAAGACAAATTCTAACAGCTCCACTAAGCCCAAAATATGCATTAAGAAATTAAAACCATATTGTCTTGGAAAGCAGCTCGATACTGATGATTTTGAAAAGGCTTTGCCACTCAGATAATGCTGAATGGCTCAGGTTTGAAAGAGATAAGTTAATGCAAAACTAAATAAGGAAAGAGAGCAAGTCTTGCTTTCGGTTCAATAAAATATAAGTGGCAGCATATTTTCCAAGTTTTTTTCATTAAACAGTCAATGTAGAATTTGCTGCTGATATTAAAGATACTTGAATGCAAGTGAGGAACAGTATAACTTCATAACATTTTTCTATGCTTTTATTTTGTGGGGGAAAAAACCCACTTTGAGTACAATTTCACAGGTAATCTGTTCTGTAAGCACAGCTGGCCAGAAATAGATTAAATACATTACACAAGTATTTTCAGACTAATTCTCCTTCCAGGTTACAGTTTAGCAATTGCTTGTACGTCCTCCAGCAGCCAGAGGCTGACATGCACTGTCTCTGTGGTTTTCCCAGTGGGTCTGTAGGTAGAGTGAGTACAGGAAAAGGTGGTTCTCTGTGCCCTCTGAGCACAGCACATTACTGTAATAATTCTCCCCAACAGTACAAAGCTGAACAATATCCATTTACTTCTGGTTTTCTCTTTCTTACCAGATTATTTCTGAAGTTCATGTGTTTCTCAAAGACCCAAATAAAGGACAACTGGTATTTTTAGGCTGAGTATCAAACCCCAAACCCATTAGTTGTATAAACAGACTAGTTTAGCTTCATTTCATGAAACAGAATAATAAAAAATTAAATATATTTCCTGTCATAAAAAAGGACCTTTTAGATTGCAATACTGCTTTGTGAACATGCTGTGAGAGATTGAACAGGACAGTACAATTATTTACATGTCAACTTTTTCACTTATAACTTCAAAATTAAAACATGAATGAGGATACTTCATCTGCATTTAAAATAATTTCCTCTGGGGTTTTGATGACTCTAAATGCAAATTCAAGCAAATCACACTTTCATGGTGTTTAGATGATTTAGAAAATCATTATGTTACAAATTGGTATAGGATACAACCTTCCTTGTCATTCCTTTAACACCCTCTTTGTGCTCACCACCTCCCAGGACTCACAAAATCCTCATCCTCAGTTAATCCTGACTGATCCATACTTGCATGCAAGCAGATATCTGTACTGCAAGGAGCTCTGGTGAGTACTACAGTTCATCCTGCCTGCTCCATGCATGCAGAATGAATCCATAGATTTTGCAAGAGCATACAGTGACTACAGCACAAGAAAGCCAAGTTACAAATATCACACTTCAGAGTCACTTTCATGACACAAATGCAACTTGTTAAAGACCCAACGATGAAAGTAATACCTAATCAATACTCAATGGGAAGTGTTGCAATGACAATTTTTATAGACATGGGAAAATTTTCTCTGACAATCTCTTTGTACACTATGCTGTAATGCTTTTTGATTCAAACCCTCTTTTTTTAAGGAATAACAAGGTAAGAGATCAATCATTTTCAAAGTATCTTAAAACTATTCACTATCAGCATGATAGCTTTTTCTCCCATGCTCAGGAAACAATTACATCTCCACCAGTTAACGTGAGCACTTTGGATATACATACATGACATGCTATGCTGCAATGATTTTTAGAATTGGTTTTCAACAATGAAGAGTTTTACAAAACATTGCTTAGAACTGTCTAAGATTATTGTGATGGATGTTTACATACATGTAAGAAGATAATTGGAAAGAATCCAACTGAAACAAATAAATATAAGGTTCTTTAAAGGTGTAGCTCCAAACTCAGTTTCAAGACTGAGATGTTTCTGAAACATGTGCGCACACCCCCTCACCCTTAAAGCGACGTTAATAAGTACCTCTATCCCAGCTGACAGCAGCCAAACAGTCTCAATTGCAAACCACCCCCAATTATATTAACAGAAACATGAGTAATCCATACCAAGGATGAATATGAGTCAGTAACAATGTGAAATTATGCAGTGCCTCCCTAAAATAGTGACCTTTAGTTCACAAACTAAGTTTGCTCTCTCCATTATAATTTGTTTTAAAACCACAGCGCTGTTGCTATAGTTGAACCTTGTCAGCCAAGACAGTGCTTGACTGACTAACTCAGTGCTACAAAAGCCAAAGCCAGCAGATCTCTATTTTTGTCCAGAGGACTGGATCTTACTTGCCATTAATTTTTTTTCACTTGGGAATCACAGACTGGGACACAGGAGTGTATGAACATCTGAAAGCAAAACCTTCTCTTCTGTAATTATCACTCACATTAATTGATTTTACTCCCACACACAAACACCATTAACCATAGCCAAGGCTGAAGAAAAGTGGGGTGGAGGTATCTAACAAACAACTCCATATTTTGAGAATAGTCTTGACTTAATGTCTACAACATGCCATGCTAGATCTAGGATCATCATCTAATTCCTTATGTAGATCCATCAAATTCCATTTTAAAGTATCAGGGATTATAATTTTGCTACAATGCTGCAAAAATTGAAAGAAACTTCCCTGTTTATTCATGAGACTTTTGTACCTATTCCTTCTTGAAATGACATCTGAAAATACATGTGGGTCTATTCCATGGCTGTTGTTGTAATCTACAAGTACCAGATTTCATTGTGGGATCAAGTCAGATTTTATTTCCATTATTCCAGATCTCACAGTGAGCTATTTTTTTCTGTACTGTATTTCAATTGTCTACTTATTTATAAAACCTCCATTTTTGTTACCAGAATGTTTTGTTAGTGCACACAGTCTAGAATTTTAGTGAAAATATCAAATAAGGTCTTTCGCATTTTATCCATCCTTCCATTGATTCTCATTTCCCTTTTCAGTCTGTTCCTTGCTCAATTCAATGTATGCCCCATTCATCAATTGTCCAAAATATCTTGTGAATTATTCTAAACTTGTTGCTCTAACTTATTTTATATAATCATATAAAAAAGGTATAGGCAGCAAATTTTTAACATCTACGGAAGAAAATGAGTTAGACAAATTGCAAGCAACACTGAGATCGAAGAAACACAATAATTCATGCAAACATCCCATGAATGAACAAAGTTGCAGTACTGGAAGTGGAATTGCTCTGAAACACTGGATATTAAAATATCACCATGAAAGCTGTTGAAGACTTCTATAATCCCTACCAATTCACAGTCATGCCATGTGCCTACACACAGACACCCCCATATCCAAATAAAACAATGAAAAGCTTTGGGTAATGGAGAAAATAAACAGCAAACCCTGTGAATGGTGTATGGGTAGTACTAGGATTGAGGGGATCACTCAGACTGTCTTTATAAAATATGCTGGTTTACTCATACTGCATGTAAGGCACGAATCACTGCTCCCTCAGCATCCTGCTCTGAGATGGGTCTGGTTCAGTGACTGTCTTAGAAGCACACTCTGGCTGGTCCTAACCCATTCCTCTTTTAAAGCTGCCAGGCTTCATCCAGCTGTGCTGGACTGCAAGGTCATGAGGAAGCAGAGAAAGCTGCAATTTTGGTGATGCAGAATTTGCTGCAAAATGACTAACTGAGATTCCAAGTTGTATAATATCAAAACAATTTCAAAACCAGCCTGCCATATTAAGAGATGTCTTTACTGCATATTGCTGAAATAATTCACAGGTCTTGTACTGCAGCTTCAGTCCCAATATCTGAGGTTCTGCCTCTGGAAAGCTGGCAAAGTAAATAGTCCTAAACTCATCTCAGTCTTTTATATTCTGCAGATGGAAAACTAAAATCACTTCTGAGATCTGAAAAGGATATTTCTTTTTGTCAAGAAATGATTCTATATCCCTTTATAGACATTGTATACTTATATCTTTTTATGACCAGAAATTATAATATATTACCATTCCTCTCAATAAAATAATCATTATTGTATAATAGCAATGCCTAGCATATGACTGGATGAAGGTTTTTTATTGAGGATTTTTAACAGCTGACTCAATCAACATATTAATGAAATTAAAATGTCAGTCATTTCATCCAAGGCCAACTTGTAACTATGTGTTAATTGGAATGAGATGTTTCATCTTCTTTTTTCATTAAGTGTCCTTAATTCTCAATTAAAACTTAGGTCAACTTGGATATAACAGTGCCTTATCACTCTGAAAACTTAGTTTTAAAGGTATCAATGTGAAACATGAAGCATTTTGATACTTATAAATACCTAAGTCCCCTCTACTTCTTAGTTTTGAGGTATGTTTTTTCCTAATAGTAAATTAATTCAGATAAGAAGGCTTGGGTATGAGCAGCATTGAATTTTGGATCAAGCTTACCACAAACTGGGAGCAAAGGGGTAAACATTTCTACTTCTAACCTACAGGCTGAATTGAGCTTTTAGGTGTTATTTGGCAGATGACATTGTGAAAGCTGATAGAAAAAAGGACAAATTCTCCCTTGAAAAGTTACAGTTTATGGCTTGGGTCCCACAAAGTTTAATTGCAATTAAATTAATTGTACTATTTATTGGAGTTACTTAAACTGTGAAGGAAGAGGACTACCTGGCTTTTCCAGATCTACAAGGCCTCATGAGTGTCTTGCTCAATGTAGGTAAGTACCTAAATTCTTTTCCTTGCAGAGTACTCATCCATCTGAATAGTAAACCAACACAGAGATCAGCCTTTTTGACCACATTACACTAGGTTTTGCTTTCTGAATTCAGTGCCTATCAGAAAGCTTTTATTAGAAAATAAATATTTTTCCTGTTTTGACTCCTTTCTTCAGAAGAACATCATATTTTCCCAAATTATAGGCAGAAAATGGCTTTTTGATGATTCTCTGTTTTTCAGAAAAGAGAGATTTTGCCTCCCTATTTTTGGGCTCCCTTGTCCTGTCAGAGCACAGAGAAATTGTGGCTTGCTCACAGTGCTGGAGGTTCTCCCAGTTTTTATTTTGGTCCTCACTCTGGTCCCCAGGAGTGAAAGAGGAAGGCAAAATAGTGTCACCTCCCCATTGTGCTACCTCTGCTCTTGAGCCACCTCTACTCCTGCCTAAGTAGCCAAAACCAGGGGGTGTCTGTGAGAACCAGCCCTTGTCCTGACACAAGATAACAAACACTGCTTGAAATGAGAGTGGGAAACATTGCACTCACTACTTCTCTCAAACTATACACCAGGTTAATTATGTCAATCACATTTTTAATGGTAGGGGAACAAAAACATCAGAGTAACTTACAGCCTCCTTGAAAATCAAGGACCAAATTGGAGATAAAGTCAGCAGGAAGAGTCAGAGCTCTGTAAGAGGAACTGCATGGATATTTCTACCTTTTGTAAGGGGACGCTAGAAAGAGAGGGAAGAAAGATTAATCAAATTAATTAATTTAATTAATTAATTTTTCTTTTATGAGATTTAGATCATTCTTCCTTCTTTTGTCTTCTGGTGCATCTTCCTTCTCAAGTCTTCTACATATCATGAATCAAGATCTCTGTCAGAAGAGATCTTCTTTGGATACTGGGAAAAATAATTTCTCACAAAACAGCCATCAGGTCACACAGGGTTTAAGCAAGCAAAGGTATAGGGTTTTTCAATAGGAACTATATAAGCACAACAGAGTTCAAAATGTCCTGACAACTGTGTTTCTCTCACTTATGAAAAGTCCTGTAAACTGTGTGAGGGTTTTGCTAGCAAAGGTCAGTGCAATGGCCTGTAAATACTCATGTGAATCTTGCACAGGAAAAGCACAGTGTGGTTAATGCAAACCTGACCCGACCTGAACTTGGGAGCTGTCACTGCTAAAGGAGGCCAGAACACATAAAACTTTTAATTGACTCCCAATGGCTTATTGAAAGTGTCATGTCTGACCTGACAATATTGTGCTTCAAAAGGCAATCCTGCATAGTCTGCTGCAGCTCTTGGGACTGTCTGAAATGAATAACAAAATGAATCCTGTAAAACAGACCTTCTCTTCAGAAATAAATCTTTGTCAAAATGCTGCCTTTAATGGATATACAGAGCAGAAAGCATTATTGAAATTCACAAGTTTTAAGAAAAAAATGAACCAAACCTGGACAAATGCAGGAGCGTGCCAATAATAAAATGAAAGAAACTTCGGAAGAATATTCTCAGCTATGATTTTCAGGGTAATTATATTGATTTACTGGCTTCCCATTCTATGAGTTCCTGTATGGATGCAATGGAGGAAAGCCTTTCTGCCCAGAGCAGACTGTAATCTCATAAGGCAAGAACCAGAAAAGATGAGGGATAAGAGAGGAACTTTAATGGTTCTCTTTTATAGCAGCAGAGAACTTTACAAGCATAGGGTATCAAAGGACCTGCAGCAAGGCCAGAAGGCGAATCCTGATTGCAAAAATCCTTCCAGCAAGAAAGGACAATATGAGCCAGGGTGAAAAACTATGTTTTTAAGCTGTAAGAAAAAAACCAGAAGTACTCAAAGCCCAAAAACCTCCCTTTGACCTGGTATGCAAAGGGAGGGATGGAGGGAATACTTCCAAAGGTACTACAAATCAACATAAATATCTGCAAAAATAGCTAAATGTCACACTTTAGAAGAGTAAAACACAAGGCCATGAAGTTAAGTGAAAAAGTGAGACAGGAAATGATGAGAAAATAGTACAGCTGTCAGTGGCTTAGCTAGTGACTTTACAAATACCTGTGTCAAGAAAAGGAACTTAGAAATACAGGGCACACCCACAGCACCTGTTCCAAAGAACAGGCAAATATGCCTGCAGAGAAATGTATGCTTGCCCACTTCCTGATGTCAGAGTCTACAGTTTGGTAGATGAGCAGAGAGAACAAAGACTCAAGTGTGAGATGTTGCTGCAGACACTGCTCAATTAAAGAATCTAAGAATAAATACCTCTACTTTCAAGAGCTCTGTAAAAAGCAGAGAAAGGAGCATTAATTAGCCCACTCCATTTGAGGGATATAATGCAGCCAACAGCCCTCAACTGTTGGAACTTATTTACATGGAAATGCTCCAAGCTTTCATTCAAAGAGCAACTCCGTACTTGATTCTCATCAGCCCTTCAATAACCTTATCACAGATTTTAACAAAATAAGCATCCTAGCTGGGTACTTTATTGCAAGTGTAACCACAGTCCTTCATTATGTGATGACTGCTGATTTATTGATGCAGCAGGCTTTGTAGAGCTAGTATTGTTTCAGTATCTTAGTACAGTATTTTAAGATGATCTCAGGTCTACTTAGAACCCACTGAGGCTTTGACTGCAATTTAGAGCTATTTTAAGCCAGAGATAATGTTTCCAAAGGAATATTAAGCCTTCTGCACTTTCAAAAGCATGAAGGTGCACAAAGATGTGGTTTGAGACCTGTTGGGAGTTTATGGTGTTAATGCAGCTGAAGAGCCCAGCAATTTCTCTTACATTATAGGCTGCAAAATTGTGACCAGCTACTGAGATTTAGGTATCCCGCAAGACAAATAAGTTTTGAGTTCCACATGTCAGACACGTTTTAGCCCTTCCCAAGAACTGTGGGATGTACCACAGAACTTCTCTTCCCTGACATATGGAGGTGGATTTCATTAGGCAGAGATGTGGAAGTATATCACTTCACCTGTACCCAGGAAAGCCAGATGAAAGCTGTTAAAATCCAGTTTCCTTGTCAGTTACTGCCTATTTTTCCATTTAACTCATGGGTGTAACTATTTCTTGTTCCCAGCCCTTGGAGAGACTTCCTGTTACAGGGTAAGAACAGGAAATATTGTGATAAGAAAAGTAAGTGACAGTGCACTTTCCCTAGCAGATTTGCTTAGGGAAAACATATACAAAGAAACCTTTTTATTGCTACTTATCTCTTTCTGGTGGTTTATTTATTACTAAAATATACACCTTCTATGACAAGTGTTACACTCACTAGTTTTATTTTTTTTAATTAAGAGTCTGTAAGAAATAGAGGTTCAAAAAGCCACATCTTTATACCTCCTGTCCTCTATTGTCTTTGGCAAACATGGGCACAGCTACCAGGACCACCAAAGGTCACTGTCAGCCACACAAATTTCCTCTGTTCCCACGTGGAGCTGTGGCTCTGTGTCTGCAGCTGGCTCTCCTCAAGGAGGCAAGGCAGCATGACCGCTGAAGCACTGCCCTCCAAGTCCCTCCAGAATGGAATATCTAACATACAGGGACTTATTTAGCATCACCCTTTAGCACTGGAGAAAGTCATTAACCCTTTCCTACTGAATAAAATCAGCATTTGAGGGGCGATTGCTGTCAAGGCAGGTTTCCAGGTGAAGAACAATGTATACCAGTGCAGGTAGATAAATTTAGCACCTCAGAAAATATAAAACATCTCCAAGAAGCTTTCACGTGACATTCATGACATTATATGGCCAAACAATTTAATAAATATATATTTGCATTTCCCTTTACAGGATTTTCTCTAATAAGAAAATCTTAATGATTTCAGTTTTCCAAGGCAATCCACTGACTTCAGCAAAAGAATTATATCCTGTTTCAAAAAGGAATATAAATCCCTGCTGAAACTGTATCAGGGAGTTCAGTAAATCCGCAGTATTATGAAGCAATTAAGAAAATTGTGACTAAGGTTGACTGGGTTTTTCCAGAAACTTACAAGCTTAACACTTTTCCAACTTGTTTTCTATTGAAGATTACATGCTGAAAAACAATTGTACAGGGAAACTAGTTAATCAAATAGCAATTTTTCTATCCCTTTATAAAGAGGGACATAAAGGAAAATTTCTTCTAATTCTTGTCTTTTTATTCCTTTTCCCAAGTTTTGCTTTTATCTGTAATCTCCTTGCTTGGAATTTTGAAAGACAGACTGTCTAACAATTTTTCCCCTAGTTATATTTAAACTGGTTGTTATGCCTTTACAGAACGGCTTTGCCCAAATCAAACCTGAATGGTCATTCTCCCCGGACCCCTATCACTTTCCTTTTCACCTTGCAGAAACCTCAAAACCACCAGGACTCAAAACCTTTTGCAAATTCTCACCTTGCAGGATGAAATCATAGTACTACTGTGTCAGGCCACTACCACATCTTTACTTCTCCTAAATATCTTTTCTTCTAATTTCTCCTCTAATGGGATTTACAGCACTTTGCCTCATTGCTGGGGGGTCAGAATTTCATATACAGTCAGATAAAAGGGACTTAGTCCTGTTCCAGTCTCACAACATGCTGGCAGTGCCTGTGCCCCACATATTTGTTCTCAGTCCTTGTATTTCCCCAATGTCCAAGCTACTTGACACAGACAAGATCCCCCCAACCAAGAAGAAATGGCAACTTTTTTCGGAGTCTGTTCACACTAATTCATTTGCTGATCAGGTTCCTAACAAGACACAAGACACTTCTTTTCCCATGACAATGCAAATCAGGCACATACTGGTCTCTAGTCAGTGGTAACATTACAGATGAAAAACATCAAAAGTGTTTTTTTCTAATCACTTGGTCTTTTACCTCAAAACACCTGCTTCTCCTGAGTGGCATGTCAAAAGACAGACCCTCACATACCTCCTCCTGTAGGAATTCTTTCTGTCAAGTCTTGAAGGTATATAACATTCAGAGGTTGATTGTGAAAATTATGGGTGCTCAGTACCTTTCAGCATTTGACCTTTCTTATGGGAAGGTCAGAGGACTTTTTACTATCATCAGACAAGTGAATGCCAGAAAGCTTTTATTCTTTTTCTACTCCTAGAGTTGATTTGGTTAGAGCTGTCTTCAAAAGTTAAGTGTCTAGAAGCTTGTGGGCAAAATCCTAGTGTGCCTTCATTTTATTAAAAGCTTTTCTGAAGTTCATGGCTGTGAAGTACCAGTGTGACTGTGTCCTTGCACATTGGTTCTGAGGAGTTGCTTGCAGAGCCTGGTTGTCCTTGGTTTGATTTACCTCAGATGCTTTCAGCTGCAGGCAGCTCCCAGGAGTGGTTCTTGCCCAGTTTTTCTGTTCCCCAGAGTGGTACCCTAAGCAGAGACACACTGGAAACTGCTGCTTTTCTCCACATTCCAGTGGCTTAACATCTGATTTTGCCTGAGTATTTTCTTGGCATGAAGCCCACCCTGAGCTGTACGAGGTCTGTGAGCACCTACAGAGGGCCATAGAATTAGCATTTCCTTAGTAATTAAGTTAGTTCCCATGAGAGTAGATTGGGGTAAAAGAAAGCAAAAAACCTCACACAAGTGAGAAATTCCTTGATGTGATTCATGATAGAGCAGTTACTTTTCTAGACTTTTTTTTTCTGAAGCTTTCTGTACTTTTTTATATACTTTTCTATAGAAAAGCTGTTACTTTTCTATCTTTCTATATACTTTACTTTTCACAGGCTGCTGCTTGCAGAACATATATTCTCCAAACTTATCCTTTCAAACACAAGGGATAGCTCTCTGTTAGAGTCTATACAGTGCTGGTGGTTAACATTTACCACTGGCTGATGCAGAAATCTCTGCTGGCATTGACAAAGTCTGCTGTCCAAAAATGATGGCATGAGTATAGCTCCAATATGTTTTTAATCCAACACAACCTTAGATGCCCATTGAACCATAAGCCTGTTCCTGAAAGCTTTCCTGGATATAAGCCACATACAGGCCCCTACAGGTAACCAGAGTCTGAGCACCAAGAAATAGAGTATTTCCTGTAATTTTTTCTATAATTAAGCTTAACTGTGTTAACATGGAGATATTTATTGATTAGGCTCGCTTTGATTATATGGACACATTTGATAAAACAAATGCAACAAAAACAAGTCTGCACAACAGGTTCTGTGCTTTGAGGGCTAGCTGGTGAAATATTATTTTATGACAGGTTGAAACTGAATAAGGACACCCAAATCCTGCAAAATTTATTTACATTTTTCTTTTTGAACAGATAAAGGATGGAAGAAAATGAGAAGAGAGCTCCCTTGTCTGAAACAGAGGGAGAGCTGAGAATGCTTCTGAGATGACAAATGTGATTACCGTATTAATCACATTTAGCTTAATTTTATTATTTCACTTCATCTACTTCACAAAAAAGCCTAAGCAAGAGACAGGGATGCTTCTCTTAGCAACATCAATGCTTACCTTTATGATGTTGCAGACTCTGGGGAAGTCTGCACATTGGCAGCAGGCTTCTTAAATTGGTCAGGGCTGCTATAAGTAAGATGGGAGAATATAAATGAACTCTGATAGAAGTGGGGTATAAGAAAGAAGGAAAAACTATCAGAAAGCATTCAGAGATGTTTCCCATAGTAGGGAGTAGAGATTAAGTTAAACAACCTTGGTGTTGCAATTTTCAAGCAATGGGAGTTTAGCTGTGATCTCCATATCACATACCCATATCCATATCTACTGTTATCAGTAGTCATGAAATATGGACACACAAAAGGTAGCTTTTTCTTCAAAGTGCAATGAAATGAAAGATTGAAAAATACCAATCTGTTTTAACTGGATGTGATTCACTCCTGACTTAGTCTGTAGTTTGGCTTTATAAGATGTGAAAACCACCCAAGTTTTGAGCTTGAACAACTCCCTAGAGCTGGCTTCTGAATTAAATTATAAAATAGGAAAAAAAGGAAATTAAGTTAAAATTAAGTTAAAAGTTAAAGAAAGTGGTAACTATAGCAAGACAATGAGATATTAAGTTGTAAATTCTTGGCCAATTTAACTGTTTATGGGAAAGATAGCCCAGTTTGGTTTAAGTTGTTCAGAGTGTATTGGAAGGCCATCATGCCTACCTTCTTCTTGACAGCATTATTTTCTGAGACATTTGACAACATCATGCTGACATCCACTTTGGCTATGGAAAGGTTTCCTTCACTTTCCTGAGCTGGTGGGTGTCCAGCACATTGGAGGAAAGGTGAAGTGAAACCCTTGCACCCTGTGGGCACATATACTCATGCTCAGTAGGAGACACAGGTTTATAATTTGCCTGGGAAGCAGCATTGCATCAAGGACACCCTTTTTCCTCAGTCTTCCAGATTCCTCTACTCTAGGGTGTTCTTGCTCATTGTGCAGGTGAATTAAAGCACTTTATTCCCTCTATACACTCCACAGTGATCTAAACCTACACACAGGCATCCTACAAATTGTTTCTGCATAATTTCTGGTCCTTCTAAGTCCACAGAAACAGCCCAGAGGATGTGAATGTTAAAGACTCAAAAGGTTAGTAAGAGGATGTAAATATTTCTCTCACCTGCTGCTAAGGAAGATAAAAAGTTGATCAATCTATATACGAAAGTGGGCTATAATCTAAAGAAACTGTATTTTTCCACCTATAACTAAGGAATAGGAAAAGGTAGGAGAGGAGGAAAAGAGAGACAAAAAAGCTGTTTCTATACCCATGAGAACTATTTGCATACCACTGTTACAGGTACAATACATGGACTGGAATAAGAAATCATCAGTATATGTAACTTGAGTCTGATCTTCCTGTTGACCAACTAATTATAGAGAAACATTCCCTTTCACACAGGAGAAAATTGCCCCACTCTGTTGAAGTCTAAAGAAGGTGGCATGATTTAATTGCTGTTGGACAGACTCCAGATCTTGGTTAAATCACAAAGAAAATCAAGTCTACTTTCTGCTTATGAGTTCAGGGGCATGATTTCCAATACTGCACAGGAAAATGAGAACATTATTTAAAAGGTTCCCTTTACAAGGCAGAGACCAAGGGACCCCAGAGTCAATTTATAATCACTAGTTGACTGTAGCCAAGATGCGTTGATGCTGTGGCTGATTAATTAAGAAAAATGAATGCTACTTTTGTTATAATAAGGAAGTCAAATTGATCTTGTGTTACTAAGATGCATTCATTTTGCTGTCTGGCAATCAGCATTTCATTAGCACAGTGAAAAATCTATTACACTGGATGAAAATCCCACTGCCACATTCGCAGTCAGGAGGATTGCTTTTCATTCCCCCAAGTCAGAGCAGTTGAGCCCATGGGAGTTTTTCTCTGGAGAATTGTATTTAACAAAGTCCTGTGACTGCAAAACACAGAGCACCAGGAAAGCATTTAGTCTTTCTAAAAGTCTTTCCCAAGCGTTCTTTAGGTTCAGTTTGCTCTTTGAGTCTTGGTTTCTGAGCAGTTTTGTTGACAGCGTCTGAAGCATATTTTCCAACACTGTGAAAAACGTCTTTTATATGACTGCTGCAATTATAGACAGGGGTTTTTAATATTCCAGACCCTTCCAGCCTTGTGCTTTAGATAACCTGCTAATGGAAATAATGCATCCTTAGCCTGTCAATAGATAAGGTGTATGTTTTACATACACTGTTATGGCTTTAACAGAGCAGTGGCTTTAGCAGAGTTGACACACAGTTAGATTCTAAGAGAAATCTTGTCTCATGTTGTATATTACTATTTTAGTTTCCTCTTCTGTCTTGTTTTTCTTTTTCATTTGATTACTTCTCGAACCGGTGTCTGATTCTGCTGCCATGAATACAGCTACACTGACATTTCCATTAAGAAATTGCTCAGAATTTCTCTTTAATTTAAATTTTTCCAGACTAGGGAATACATCTTTTGCCCACACACATTCCTTTTTGTTTGTTTGTACATTCACACCTTACATTTTAGCTCTTCATGACAGCTCATGCTTTTCAAAACTCTGAAATATTGAATTACCATGGGGACAAATTCTGGTTTCAATTACAGTTAAATAAACACAAAATAATTACAGTGAAGCCCCACATGGCCAAAAGCATAACTGAATCTATAATAGCCATACTTCAAATAGCAATTGGAATATATCATTACTGAAGTCTCAATATAATGACATGTTGCCATGAGTTAATCATTCTCAGTCCTGTAATACTCTTATAACACTCCTATAATAATAAGACTGCAGCACTCAGGGTGGCAAAGAAGGGTGGCCTTCAAAGCTTTTGGAAAACTGGTCAAAAGTGTGCAGGCAACAACCTCGATGAAAGAGGCCATCAATACACAGGTCTGTATGCCAGGAGTCTTAGTGCTCAACTCCTAAGTCTAAGGGAAGAGCTTGGAAGTTGCAGCCCTGACTCTGTGCTCTGAAGGGAGCTCTGGCACCTGCATTAAAGTCTGTACTCTGACATTAAAGTCTGTGGCTTACTGACAGAAATTATATTGCAAGCTGGGAGAGAAATCCTGGTAGGGCAAGTCCCCACTCAGATGAAGAAGGGCACCAGAACCTCCTTCACAGAGTGGTGCAGGAGCTGCTCAGTCATGCACCTCACCTTGGCATCTGGCAGAGGCAGGAGGATCCCACACAGACAGGAGGATTGCTTCTCATGTCTGAGGCAGAGAAACACAACTTTCAGCCATAATCAGCCATCTATTGCTGGTGGTTTGCCTTCCTTAGGGTATTGTTTAAGAGGCTTCCCAAGGCTATTTTGTCATTGATGTGTAGCTGTCTACATCAGAAGTATCCCTGTAGAAGCCTATCTTCATTTATTTATAGGGATAATGCCAAAGTGAGATCCATTGACTCAAAAAGCCTTCTCCCCAAAATAAAACAATCCCAAAGCCAGTGATTTTAAACACAGAAATAGAATTTATAATATGAAATATGGAAACTCTATTTCTTTCAAAAACCCTATGTGGGCTTTAAAAAATGTGTTCAAAATTTAGTTTATGACTCAACATCTATTAGGTCCTCTTGGGCTAAAGTAGATGGAGACATCAAATTTCTTTCTCATGGCTCCATTTCATTATAACTATAAAGGTCAAGCCAAGCAAATTTTATATTTCAGTCTTAAAGTGGTTATATTTGGGATCAACTTCAGCTAATTTAGAAAGGAAATGGGAGTACTTTGCCAAGAGATTTGTTTTCAGGAGTTACCACTTGTAGTCCTGAGCTGATAGCAGTTAAACCATCAATTCCAAAATGAACCTGGTCACTGGAGAACAATGGGAAAATTGCTTTCTCGAAAAACATTGTTTGTTTAAAATTACTTCTCTAACTGATGACCTCATAGGGTTTTGTAGTGACGCCTCAGAACACTGAAAAATTTCCAGATATCCCTTGGCATTATTCTGTGTCTGCCAATTTCTACATTCCTGAAAACACTTCACCCACTGAGCTCAGTCCTCCTCATAATGCTTCAACACATCCACTACTAGTGTGTGGAATGTAACATCATTATCACTAACCATATTATCTTTTTGGTATTATATACTACTTATTTGCAACATGAGCACTGATATCCTCATTAGCACTGTATGTACATGGCACCTGAGAACATGGATTTAAGTATGCACAGCAATGTACCTATAGTTTCATTGTTACTGATGTTGTAGACCCATCACTAAGAATGCTTCTATTTATGAGGCTTGTATGTAGATCACTGATATCACACTCTTCCCACTAGGATATTGTATTTTACCTGGTAACATCTTTACTTTTTTAAATGATATTCCAATAAAAGAAACAAAACCATTTAGAAACAGTGTCTAACAGAATTTTGTGCAACAGCAACAGTCTAAAAAATGCATATTTAAATGCATAAAACAAATACATGATCCCTTATTTTAATAGTGTAAGTGATGGAGAGTGAGTAATTGGTCCACTTTTACTCTTCTGTTCTTGTTGCTAATGTTAAATATTTTTCAGAAATTTACTTTGATTGATGTCAAGTGACTTTAGTGGAAAAAAATGTATATAATAAATCAGTGAGTTCTTTTCATTAATCAGCAGGGTTTTCCCCGAGAATTGTATGCTAACCCAGCAAACTATTTCCTGGAAAGGAGGAGAGAGATATTCAAACATCTCCTTCATTAGAAGACACAAAGCTAGAACTGCTATGAGAACTATCCTAAGAGATCAAAGACCTAATAATCAAAAACCTTGTGGTTTCAATATAAAGATCAACAAAATGCCATTTAGAAGCACACTTTTTCAAGGGCCTTATTTAATATAAATTTCTGATGCTTTAACTTGAAGACACAAATCCTGATTAAAGCAGTGCTGTTTGTCATGGTGAGAAGTACTTACATGTACCTGATCCACTGGCCCTCTGCAAGATATCCTCTCTCAAGTTAATAAATTAAAAGCTGAATTCTACTTCAATTTCTGATTAGTGGTTTTGCATTAGATTGAATTTTGGCCTCCAGTGCCCTATGGTTACATTACTTGCTGTCTTTAGAAATATTAATCAGTATAACTACAGAAAGCAGATAATGCAAGGAAACTCCATGGGGAAGAATTGCTCTGTTGCATCAGAGTATGATGATTCTTTCCTGGGACTTACCAGGTCATTGAAGCTGTGTTAGATAGCTTAGTATATCTCTATCCAGGATTCAGAACAAAGAGGGCTTTTCCTTAATTGTCAGGATGGTGCTTTGAATGGGAGGAGTAGACTGAGAAGGACCTAGGGAGTGTTACAAGTCTTTGGACAATATTGGAACATCCATTTAATTCTCAAAGTAAAGAAGTTTCCATAGGGAGAAAAAATAACATCCTGATTTTTGGAATTCATTTGAAGATTAAAAAAAAAAGAACCCACAAAACTGGATTAGAGCATGCAAGCCCTCTGTCAGCTTTATGAATTCATTCACTGTGCAATCTTACTCCAAGCTTTTTAGCTTTGTCTGTTGCCTGTGAGATGACCTTGAAGAGGTCATTCAGCTACTTTGCCTCCATAGCATCTGTCTGTATTATTCTTCTCAAAGAGGATCTCCTCATATATTCAGGCCTTACAGATAAAAATAAAAGACAATTTTTCTTCCCTTGTTTCTTTCCAATCAGTTATACTTCAGTGCATTCAGTTGCACAAGTTCTGCTCTACTAGATATTTAAGTGAATTCACAATGTGCTAGCTGTTCACAAAACAGG
This sequence comes from Erpornis zantholeuca, assembly GCA_013400515.1. Lineage (NCBI taxonomy): Eukaryota > Metazoa > Chordata > Aves > Passeriformes > Timaliidae > Erpornis > Erpornis zantholeuca. Next base: position 80,623 of record VZTN01018467.1, read on the forward strand.
GATAATGAACAAAACCCCAGAGTTCTGCTACTCAGAAGTTTTGAATTTTGTCTTTTTTTTCTCTTCCTCCCACTCCCTCCTGTCTATCTCTCTCTTAAACACTTCTTGTGTTAATTTTGCTATATGAATTCTTCTTCTGTGTTTTCCTTTTCTTCCCTTCACCATCTTGGTTTTGTTTTTAATTTGTTCCTTACCTTTCCCTTGACAAGACCCCATTCAATAGACTCCCAGGCTGCCATGGATGAAATTGTTATTTATTTCAGGGCACACAGGACTTTTTTCAACCTCCCCATCACCATCTCTGTACTTGGCTACATGAGTCACATATTTCATGTCTCTTCCTTTGCTTCTCTCAGGTGCCCCAGCTCTGCACTTTCTCTGTGTACACACCCCTCTCCTCACCAGGGTTACAACTTAAATTTACCACCCAACCTCTACATAACACAAGCCATAAACTCCCTGTTTAGGAATGAAAGATTATCTTTTCAAAGTATTTTCAAGACTATGTAGTTTTTTACTCCCTGCCAGAGCTAAGATCACATGATGAGAGCTATCAGAACTGTGTCACTCCATTGCACTTAAGTCTTGGATAACAAGTGAGCTGTAATAAAGATAAAAACACAGCTATACAGCTTAGATGTATATGTCCACATACACAATATATAATTATTTTCAGACTGAAAATGTGGACACTATTTTTGGAAGTCTAATCTAATCACATGCTCATGCCATTCATACACATCCTTCCCATAGCATGGATAAAGAGAAGCAGTGGTCTAAGCACCAAAAAAAGTAGGTCAAACTTCTGTCCTCTCTTTCATTTTTTTCTCACCTTCAATGTCATTGGTGACATGTTTTCCCACTAGATGACACTTTTGTATTGAGTCGGGGGAGAGGAAAAAATACATTAACTTTCCTACTTTCAACAGAAGTGAGACTTATTCTGCTTATTTACATAGCATCTACCCTAATAGATTTAGAAACAACTTCATCAATAAGCTAAAAATTTTGTTCTGAGGGCATCATTTTAGTCTCACTTACTGAGAACATGCTGTCTACTGCTAACCTGGAAAGGCTTCACGGAGTGTGCCAGCCTAGAACCATGACTCTTCAGTCCAGGGACAGTTTTCAGTTTTCTGGCTTGGCCAGAAAAATCTTTCTTCCTTTTCCTTGGCCCACTTTGAGTACTACAGAGCTATCCAGAACCAGGAGTGGTAACATCTGTACTGACCCATCAATATCTGGCAGAAGCTGTCAGTCATTTTGCTTCCATGCTCAGAGACTCCCTGCATTGACTGCACTGCCAAATGCCCCATGTGAGAGACAAGCACATTTTTTCACAGTTGTGTGAAAAAAACACATTGGAAGCAATATTCTGAGCAGTTACACATACCCTGAGCAGTTATGACCATCTCAAATGAGAAGCTGGGTTTTCAGAAAACTGTTTTCTGGTCTGTGCTACTCTGCACAGCAGAGAGCCTGGCACAGCACTGCTGCTGCTGCTCTTGCAGAAAAACCATGTGCACTTCTGACACACTGAATGGGGAGGACTGGTAGAACAAGGAGAATGAAGGAAATAAGGAATGCTGAGGGCCTTTTCCAAATGATTATACTCTAACATCTTTCTGAAGAAGCCAATGTAACTGCACGAGGAGGAGGAAAAGGGCTGCAGATAAATACTGAATTTTTTAAGGAAACACTGTCCTTAATCCCAAGGGATTCTGAAAGCAATGACAAATCAAGAAGGAAAAAAAAAACGTTTTCCTTTTCTGACTTGCTTGAGCTGGTCTAGAATGGGTTATCAAAAAGCTCGTTTCACCCATTCCTAAAGGATTAAACCAACACTTAAACCAGCCTTTTTTCTAGTGTGGAGCAGATAGGAGAGCATGCGTGGGAAAGTGGAGTACCTGGGGAGCCTGGGGCATTTGTTCTTCTGTGTAAAGAAACCATCTGTAAGTGGCACTAAACATAGCCTGTGCCGAGGAGCTGCCCACAGGGTCAGAGTCAACCTCTGCTGGCTCGAGAGCCTGCTCAGCCCAACAGGAACCTTGCAGCATTAAAGGTCAGAGATTCAGTGCTGAACATGGGAATGCAGCACGTTTCCCGCAGAGAGAGCTCAAGCCAAACACTCCTCTAAGTTTGGGATAACAGTGTTCCTGTATCAAGACTCAAAATAGCAGCTGCACGCAGATCTTCGTCTTTATGAGGTGTGCAGGGAGAATATTCTTCCCACAACTATTATTTGCTCATTGCTCAGGTAATCTACAAGGCTCCTTTCCTGAAATGGTTTTAGATTTAATACTAAGAGATAGACAAAAATAAAATAATATCAGAGCTGGGATAGAAAACAAGATAATAATATCTAGGCTTAGGGCAGAGGAAGGGAAGCAGCACAGTTAAAGGGGATGTTACTTCTAATGGCAAACATTACTGAGATTAGGCATATGTGTTTCAGATTGTTCTTACACATTTGATTACTTGAACTTTGATACAATTATCTTATTACTTATCCATATTTAGAATGGAGTTGAAATAAGTCTGAGGAAATAATAAAATCAGTCAAACAAATATTTCTTCTAAGTTTATGTTCAGAGAAGCAAAATGTACTTGCTGGCCTTTTACCATAATGGATAAAGATGCTGAGAAAACAAATTTTCCTCACCTCACTGAAAAAAAATTGCCCAAAGGACATTTGTGAATAGGCTATTGCAAAAGTGAAATTAATAAATAAGAGTATGATATATGAATGGATGTTCTATTTAATAATTCATGTGGTCTTTACTAAGAAAAGGGTTTGGGGTTTTTTGTCTCTACAATATAGGAAGTAAAAATAAATAATTTCTCAACCTGGAAAAAGAAATTCTGCTCTGTTCCCTGAAGGCTTCATTCTGCTGTGTCTCATGGAGATGTTCACTTGGGAAGAGTTTGGCTGCAGTCAGTCAACTTCATTGACAGAGATTAAAACTTGAGGTTTTGCCAGCATCAAACACAATTGCAGCAACTGGACTTAGTAACTGCAGACAGTATTTTTCCCAAGGAAAGGCCAATATTTGCATCAAAGATTAGAGTTGTGTACCCATGCTCTCACCATCCTGTTTCCTGGGGAGGGTGGGCAGTTACCTCTTATAACCTTTAACTAAACTTGTACCAACTTCCCATATCCCTGATGCCTTCTAGGAGAGTCTCCCCTTCTGCACTCCAATTGCAGGGAAAAAATTACAGTTATATAAAGGAGCCATGAATTCCAAAAAACTGCCTTTAACTCACACAGAAACACTTCTACTGAATTGAAAGTCATCCCTGGTTTTGTTCCTGGCTGTGTCCTGCCATCAGAAATGTACAGCAGCAGCCCTGTATCACTGTCAGAGCTCTTCTGCTCACTGACCCAGCTGGGACACAGGGCAGCAGGAGGAAAGTTTCTCACCAGCATCTGCAGGCATTAGCCCTATAACAAGAGATAAACAGAGGTGTTTTAATAATTTCTTCTGGAAAGTGAAGTTATCTGACTTCCTTAAAGTCAAAATGAAAATAAGTTCAAGACTTTATACAGCCCTGCTGGCTTCAAAGGATGAAATCCAAGCACAGCCAGTGACAGGTAGTGCCTCTGAGGCATTGCCCCAGCTGCCCTCCTGAAATGGCTGACAAACCACACCAATTTTATCCAATACTGTTCCACTGAGAACTTACCAGTGGGAGATGCCAACATAGTTAAATAAAATAGTTCAGTAGGGTGCTGTGTGTTGAACAGGATAACAGAGACTGACACACACACTGACTGTGTGTGACAAATTCATGGGAAAAACAACAAAAAAACCCAACTAGAAAACATGAACCCAAACAGACATACATTCTATCTATAACTAAACAGACAAACAGTATGAACTTAATACATTTCATGGGTCTGAAAACATACCTAAAGAATAAAAGTGAGTTTCTTATATCCTTGTTTTACATTTCTGCCATTAGATTAAAAATTAATATGGAAATTTTCAGGTATTTTTCACATACAGGTATAGCAGATATAATGGTTTTCAGGATCAAACTATCTTTTTGGCAAAATAAGATCCACAGAGCATGGAATAAATTTATATATATAAAATTTGGTACCATAAGTCCTCTGTTCATAAGTTAATATTTTTGTTATTCAGTAATTCAGAAGTTCCAGGCACACTCACTGAAGAGTTTGTTTCAATTATGTACCACAAATAGCCAAGTTCAATAATTTACAGAGTACCCACAGTCTATAATTAGTTCGCTTGGACAGTTCTGTGAGTTCCTTATGAATAATGAATGTATTTGGGAAACAAACGAAAAAAAGACATAATATATCTCTCTGTCCATATATCATCTAGCACTGGAATATGAAAGAGTTGTTAAACAGATTACAGATAAGAGAAAAGCATTTTCTAGATGAAAATATAACAACTTGCTTCTACCTGCAAATGATTATTACAGGTTATTAAATAAAAGACAAAACTCAGTGCAAATATTCTTAAAATTACTAAAGTATTTTGACCAAATTCTTGGAAAAAAATGCACAAGTAGATATTATGGGATGGTGAAAGGATCTAATTCAGATAAAAATAAGATTTGATCAAGTAATATCTAACTTCCCCCATGGGAGTTCAGTATCCCATTGCACAAAGTCAACATACTGCAGAGCTTCACACTGACAGGAAAAACACATGGGTGGGAAACACAGTGAGCAAGGGACCAGCCACAACTAACCATGGCATTTTCTGCTGGTAATAAAGGAAGCTGAGCTTTATATCAAGTATGTGAGTATGCATCTACTGTTTGAGGTATCAGAGAAGATCTTTTGAGAAATTACAGGATTTGGGGGGTCTGTGTGTTTGGTGGTTTGTGGATTTGGGGGTTCATTTCTATGGGGTTTTTTTGCAGGGATAGAGAATGAAAATGGGAGCTCCTAGCTCGCTGTAGTGCCAAGCAATTACATCTGCCACATGCCTCAGCCTGGATCCAGATCCAAAAAGACACAGAAATAACAGACTTGTTTAGGGAAAGCTTTTTTAAATGAATCAAATGCTTAGAGGAAGTGCCAGAATTACAGTAACTGAAATTACTTGTTTTTCTCCTAAAACAGATTTATGACAACCCATGCACAGTGCCTGTTTACCCCCACCACCCTCTCAGGGCATTTGGGGTGGTGATGAGAAAGCTGTTACTAGTAAGAAAACCAGTAACCCCACAACTTCTCATGCTTGATATCCCTTCTGGAGCCAGTGTTCAGCTGTACAAACAACCTCAGCTTAAATTTAGTTGTAGAGACTGTGAAATATTTGGCTCATTCCCCACTCACACATGTACATGCAGACAGAGATCTGACAGAGACCCTGTTACTTGAAATTGGAGAGTAAAAGTTTTCTCCACTGCCACATCAAACTGTAGCTCTGAAGAGCTGTGGGCACCTTTTCTCTTCAGGTTTAAAACCTAACTATTGAAAAAAAAGTTTCAAAAGCTTCAGATAAGCATCCAAAACCTGAAAGCTTATCCCAGCCCATTTTGAGCCTAAGCTGATATGAAAGTAGGCCAGTCTTCATGTTGATTCACATCCCTTGCATTCTGATGCTCCATGGCAAAAGAATTAGAGATGAGTGTAGTTGCAAGCTTTATTTTGAAGGGGCAAGTAGAGAGATTTGAATGCAAATTAATTTTAAATATTCTTGATGACCAGAGTTCAACCACCTGTGGAGACTGAAGATGATCCTTCTATTTTGGATTAATTTACAGTATCAGATGCAATTTCTTTTCCATCCCCAAGTACAGGGGAATAAACTACCCTGACACAACCATAACCAACAAAGTGATGCCACATAGTCCCACTCTGACAGACGAGGAGAACTTAGGAGAATGTTTCTCCACACCAAATAGGTACACGAATAGATTTTCTTTTGCTGTCTCCTCAGTCTAACACATCATTTCAAAAATGACAGGTTCAGATAGTATATTGCACAACACATCAGATATCTGCCTTAGTGAATATGATTTTACAGAAATATGCAGTATTTATGTCTGTATTAGTAGCATCATTGAGTATTATTCTCCTAGATGGCAGGCATGTGGTTATTAAAGTATAATATCTAGGAAGGAAACAGCTCACTTAGGGTTTTCAGAAGGTATTTAATTTAACTCCTCTTCATAATTCTCACATCACATTTGCTGAACTCAGAAAAAAGGTTGTGAATGTTATTTCAGGATGCTTAACCTATAATTATGTTCCTGTTTCAATGGCATTGCTTCTAGGGAGGCCTCACTAGCTGCTAAGCAAACCTCTTTCTTATGGAAATTTCACTCATCTCCCTCCCTATGACTAATTCACAGGATTTCTTCCCATCCAGCCCATGTTTCTCTCCTTCTCTTGAAGGAAGCAGGTGACTGGGAACCAATATATGATTATTGGACTCCAGTTTTGATGGGGGAGGGAGGTTGTTTTGCTTTGGCTTCATTCTTTTAGTTTACGATCATGTTTCTGTTTGCAACACGGAGAATAATCTGTTACAGTAAAGACTTGCTGGATTCAGCGAGAGCTGTAACAGCCTCTAATTACTGAAGAACAGAAATAAGAGCGAACAGGCAGGCTGAGCATCTCTCTTCTTACTGCTTCGTGCTTTATTCCTTGGAGACCAGCTAAAAACAGGCAGAAGTCAACATCCATGGGGGTATGCACACTCTGTTCCTGGGACTGGGAGCTTTTTTGAGGTTTGGATTCCAGAATGTCTTGCACGCTCTCATTTCAATGTGTGTTCTTATGACAGCATGCTTCCCAACTTGAATTCCATCTCTCCTGCTAAGCCTGTCCTTCCTCTCTCACCTCTCTATATTAAAACACCCTTCCCCTGTTCAACCTACTAAGTGGTTCTAGAAATAAGTGTAAATACCACAAAGAAACCCCAAAGCCCCCAAAAAACAACCAACAAACCAACCAACCAAAAAAATCCCCCCACACCTTAATTTTCTCAAGTATTTGCTCTTGATCCCCTGATAAGTTTCCAAAGAGTCACAAATAACAATTTCTATGAATGTGGTAACTGAGTGTTTGCATTCATAAAAAATCTAGTCTCATTTTTGTTCTTACTCTCACAAAAAAGTTTGCCAGGCTTGTGGACAGTCACAACTGTGATAGTACTATTAATATAAAAAAACTTTGCATTCACAGAATCACAGAATGGGCCAGGTTGGGAGGGACCAGAGTTTGTCATCTGTTCCATCTTCCTGGCTCAAGCAGGGAGCCAAGCCAGAGCACATGGCACAGAACTGAATCCTGCTGGTTCTGTGAGGGGTCAGTGAGGGAGACTCCACAGCCTCTCTGGGCAGCCTGTCCCAGGGCTCAGTCACCTGCACAGTGAAGAAGTTCTTCCTCACATTCAGGTGGAACTTCCCTTGCATCAGTTTCTCACTGCCTCTTGCCCTATTGGTTGGCATCGCTGAGCAGAGCCTGGTCCATCCTCTGGATGCTTTCCTTTAAGACATTTATAAACATTGATGGGGTCCCCTCTCAGTCCTCTCTTCTTGAGGCTGAACAGGCCCAACCCTCTCAGCCTGTCCTCCTAAGGGAGACACTTTGTCTTTCAGCATAACTGCACCACCTCTACCCAATACAATTGCTCTAAAATGTTGCAGATAAAACCCAAGGCAAAAAAGGAAAATGACATAAACAATTCTTCATGTGTGAGGGGAAGAGGTTTATCACCAGGCAGTTTGGAAGCAGAAGTGTGACAAGTGCAGAACACAGCCATGCTGTGCCATGCAGCAGGGTCATCCAGGTGGGCACCTTGTTTTCAGCACTGAACCTCTGTTTAAGATGACAGGTGAGTAATTCTAGCAGTTATCAACTTAAAAATCTCCTTGGGGGTAGCGTCTCAACTGCTAAGCTCTTTACTGCCATTAGATCTATTTCTTTATCTCCCTTTATAACCTAATTTTAATTGCAGCCAAGAGTGCAGGAGGAAAAAAAAAAACAAAAGAAAGAATATTCATATTTTCTTTTGAATAAAAGGACATTTAAAGGATTCCTTTGAAATGTGGTCCATCCTCTCAATCTGCAATTCACAAGACTTCACTGAAAAGTGTATATTTGGGAATTATTTTTCAGCCTCACAAAATATACAGAAATGCATGCCCTAAATATTTTTGTGACAACCAGTGCTAAGCAAGCCATGTCCTTGCCTGCCATTGACTCACACCCATGCTGTGCTCCTCTGAAAGTTGCAAATTATGCTGTAGAAAGAGCATGATGAGGAGCAGAAACAGCAGAGCTCAGATAAAGCTTCAATTTACCCTCCTGGAAAATTGGCACATCTATGCTTGTTGGAAAACTGTTGAAGTTTTTTTCTCTGAGAATATCTTTAACACAATACATTGATGCTGTACATCACTAGAGAACTAGTAAGCCTGTGCAGTGGAAGAAGAAAACACAAAGAAGAAGGCATAAGAAAAACAGGGAAGTGTCAACAAGAGGATTGAGATACTCCTATAGCACACCAACAATCCCTACATAGTAGGAAGTCAGATCAGTTTTTTAATGATCATAGACATAGCAAAAGTGAAAAAAAAATTATGAGCATTACCTGAGAAAAAGAGCATGGAATGAGTACACTGAAATAATGTGCTATTTGATCTGGGGTTTTATTAAACATATGGCATTGTTCACTGCTGGCTTTGGCCTCACTAACTTGACCTAGAAAATATGCTAGGGATGTCTTGGAAAAAATAGTGAAAGCATTTCCAACTTGTATTACTTTCCCCAGCCAAAACCATAATAGCTAATATTGATAGAGACAGTGCTCTGTTTTACTCATTTTTAATGATAAATGCAGAAGTTTTATCTAGTACATGTACTATGCAATAAACAATTATTTTAATTAGATGTAAAGAATTCTTACTTTCTCAAGTTTCAAACCCATTCTAACATCTGCTTTAACTCAGAGTGCAGCATGGTGAGGGTGAGTCTTTGCAGAAATTGCAGGAAGAGAATCTTGACAATGCAGACAGAGGGAGACAACCCAGACTGGGTACCCACAGAGCAGGCAGGAAGAGAGAGGAAAAGGGAGATTGGAAAGAAAAAAAATCCAACAAACAAAAATCCCCACACAAGCCTACACCTTAAGACATCTTAATATTATCCTGAATTCTTATTCTTCATCCTGTGGTTACAGCAGTCATTTGAAAGCAGATTTGGCGATAGTAGGCACTTAATACATCTCGTGCTAAGAGATAAGTATATTCCAACAGTCTACAATAGCAGAATACTTTGAAAAGCACTTGTGATATCCATTGCCTCCACTTAAAGGCTTCCTTTCACCAAAGCAAGGTCAAAAACCCATACAATGAATGAGAACCAATCTTCTGACAGAGTCATTTTGCAGTTAATATTTTGTCAAGCACTTCAAGACTAAAGTAGTGTGTAAGTGACTGGGCTACTGCTGTTATCCCATAATGTGTGTCCTGGTGGTAGTTCAGCTTTGGGAGTGTTTTTTCTTTCATTCCTAATTTAAAGGTGGTGCCCTAGCTAGGAAATACATCTTTGGTAGTGTAAACTTATTACTCTTGCAGGGCAATCCATATGATAGGGAAGCTGAGTAGATATCAGCTTGGCATTATGCACCCTGAAGCTGATTTGTGAAAATGCAAACATTTGAGCACTCTGAAGTTTATTTTTGTCAGTTTAGAAGTGTTCAGCACCCCTTGGCATCAAAAGGAATTACATATGGCTCAGACTCATTTCAATTTTGAACACTCAGGAGACCTGTAAATGCATTTGTGGGCTCTGGATTATGCATTTAAATCTCAAATAAAATTAAAATCTTCAAAGTGCTGCAAAAGGCAGGAAGCTAAACTGTAGATAATGATGGGAGCCTACTGCAGATCCATTAAAACCAGAAAAAAATGGCAATCCACACAAGTGTCACATTTTTTAAAAGCCAAAGTGAGCTCATTGAGATCACTAAAAGCCAAAGCTACTCAGGTGTATTTTTGACTCTGCTGTGTCATGATATCCTACAAAGCCTGTTAAGCACTAACAGAACATTTAAAGCATTTGCAGGACTTGAAAGTGCCCTGCTTGATTTTCTGCTTCCCACACTCTATACAATTTAACCCTTGATTTTCTACACACTTCTAAAGTCTAAAAATAGTGAAAAAAAAAAAAAAGAAAAAAAAAAGGAAGATATCTAGGGATGTTTGCTTCCTCAAAAAGGAAGTTTTTGAGGATTGCATTTTGAGGAATCCAGTTGAGCTGAAGAAAACTGATATAAGAATGATGAAATTAGCCTGACAAAGAGAGAGTCAAAATTTAAGACAATATACAGAAATGCCCTGGGAAATCAGAGTACACTGGGAGCAGGGGTGGGCTCCCTCTTTTAGTGGAACCTAGTGCTGAGCATGAACCATGCCAAATGAGAAAGTTAAAATGAGAGAATAACTCATTACTGTCACAGCTGTTCCCAGGCTTGGTAAGAGGGAATTTGAAATCCCACCTATTCTGCAAAGAAGACAGCCAAAATTGTGATGTTACGAAGGAAATTAATCAGACACCTGAAGGGCAGATTTCCAGCTGCTTTTGAAGACCTGGTTCATGGAATTCAAGTAGCTGATTCAGGGGGAAAATAAAAAGAAAATTGTACGCTGTCATTTCTCTACTCTCCAACCCATTGCTTCCCACATCAGCCTCTGCTCTCTGGCTGCTGGGGTGGCAGCAGTGGCTCTCTGGTGAGACCCCACAGTGGGAGAGACTCTCACTTTACAATGATCTTCCTGTTCTGAGTACATACATGTCTGCACATACAGGCAGCTCCCATCCCTGCACACTTCTCTTTCAAATTCACAAGGAGCAAAAGCTGGGATGAACATGCACAGGGACACTGCAGCCGTGGTGTAATGAGCAGCAGTATCAGGGCTCTTCTCACGTGTACATACAGTAGAAAACATACACACCTAATAAAGCTTAAATGTTACATTCTTTCCTTTCCTTCAAACCCTTTACACTTATGGTCCAGGCCTGTGAGAATATGAAGCTCTTGTATTTCAAAGCTGAATAGTTCAGGGCAGGAACTCAGAATGCAGGAAACCAGTGGAATAACTACATATGTTAAACAAATCAGGAGGGTCAAAATTGGAAACACAAACACATGTCCCTCTGCAGTACTCTATCCACCCCACCCTGCTGCCCTTTTTCTGTGGAGGTTTCAGTCAGAGTAAGAACTTTTTCTCGTTTCAAAAAATCAAATGCCTGGTGGGATTTGAAACAGTGGTAATGGCTCTCAACATTTTATTTAAGTTTCCCCACAGGTACCTTTCTTGCATCTTCCCGAGGCAAAGGGAGACATTTATGAAACACCTTTAAGTGTGTTTATAAAATGCACAGCACTGCAGAACTGCAAGAGGTCTGGCAAAGTGCAGGCAGCTCTCTGCAGGCAGCCAAGGTCAGCGCCTGGGGCAGCTTCCCCTGCAGCACCTGCCACCGAGGCTCTGGGGCAGGCACTAAGGCTGCTGGCAGGTAGAGACTGTTCTGTGTCTGCTCCCAGGTGCAGTAGTGATGTTTGGGTGAATTTTCTACTTATACTGAATACAACTGCTACCTCCTCTGTTTAGGCAGCCAACTTTGTGGGGGAAAATAAGAGTATTTTTGGTCTGTGTTGTAAACGGCACAGTACACTTGGGACTGGGTCAGTTTTTATTTCTTAGCAACCTTTTAAAAAGGGCCTCTGACGACATGCTTATTTTCCAGTGTGCTCTAAAGAAAGATAAAAGTGAGTAATGGAACATTTTTTATATTTCATTTGAAGTTTGAGTCTTTCAGTCTACAAAAAAGCAGATAGTAGATCGCAATAAATAAGCTTTATTTCCTTGCAATGAGAATGGATCTTCTTTAGTTTTGTTGAAATGTCTCTTTAAGTTCTGCAGGTATTTTTCATTGCATGAGTTAGGAAGGATGTTGGTTTCCTGCATTTCTCTGAAGCATAAAGTACCTGTCTGCTACATCACTTGGCCATCCACTCAGCTCCCAAAGCTGCTGTTGACCCTGGAGTCAATACTGCTACGTAACCATTGTCTTAGCTATAACAGTCTAACACCACAAGAGAGAAGGGGAAATGCCACAATAGGAGGGGGAAAAAGCTCTGTTGTTAAACCAACCAACATGGCTGGAAGGATAAATATAAATAAACAAACAAAAAAAGGCACACTTGAAACCACACAATCTTTTCTTCAGGCCTAAGTCAGCAATCATCCTGCTAAAGACAGGCTGAGAACTTCTGCATAAAGTTTCTGTTTATAGCATATACATATATATTCTGTTTATAGCATTCCTCCTAAAGAAGGAAGGGATTGAGTTAAAATGAAGTTCTGGAGTGTTGAGGAAACTTAGTGATCTGGAGCAGTGACCAAGTCAAACAAGTTGAGCTTATCAACCCTTTGGCCTTTGAGGATGTAAAATGTAAGAGACAATTCCAGAAAGCAAGTTGATTTTTTGGTTACCACAGAAATAAATTCAAGACTAATCCATGGGGAACAAAAAAGAAAAAAATAAAAAAACCCCTAATTTATAAAAGCTCAAAAAGACAAAAAGCATTTTTTTTTCCTCCTCCGTGTTGTCATAGGAGAGATTGATAGCACCATTATAGCCTCAGGATCCATAACTTGGATGTAGAAAAACCAGACACATTTCTGGGCATGATTCAAGAGCTAAGGATCTGAGACAGCCTCACATTACCCTTACTTTTACAGAGGGGAGGGGGAAAGAAAAAAGGATGGGTTTTGCACCTCATCTGGTTAGAATGAATATTCTGAAGATTTGCATTCTTACTCATCTGAAGTCATGTGCAGAACTGGTGAGGGAATAGGACCATAAAATTTGACAAGACGTCCAACATCAGAATTTAACTTCAAGAAGAAAGAAAAGAAAAATCATGTTCTCATCCTGAGTTTTATTCTCAGCTAACAAAGACTGAATTCTGGTAACAGCAACACATATTTCCATTAAGAGCCAAGGCTTTTGTATAGATGGGATTTGCAAGGATATAACTATACACAAAAAAAAAAAGTGTGAATTTACAAAGACCTTTGGTTTTTGCTTTAGTACTCAGTGCAGATAGGCTAAATGTGAAGAATAACACACAACAAGGTAGCTCACCTTGTGTTGAAATAGGGTAAGTGCAGAATAAATGCAGTCAGCAGAGTTTTTATGAGGGGGAGCTTGAACAGATGAACTAACAAACTACAAAATCCCTAATTTCATGCCCTAATGTGCCCTAATTTTGTCTGCTCTCAGTGTCTAAGAATGCAAGGATCAGACAATGGAAAACAGATAGTTGCTTGGGGTTATGATTTTCTTCACACTTGTGGACACCTGGGTCAAACTTTTCACTCTGTCACCAAAAAGGCAAGAAGAAAGCCTTGTCTGCATGCATCATCAGGGGCTCAAGATACTCAAAATCACTTTCCCATAGCAGTCTTTGCAGGAACAAAATATCTGGGGCTAGATCCATGAAAGAGCAAGCTCCCTAAGGCAGCAAATAACTCATGAGAACACCCAGGTGCAAACATGTCTGTATTTTCAGGCTTGCCATTCAGTTGTGTACTGTGCATGTACCTTGGCCTGTGGCTCCATGGCTCAGGTACTCCCTTGAGACTGCTTCAGGATGCCCTGGCAGAAGTTTCTCCCCAATTTTTATCCCAAGGACAGGATTTGGCAAATGTTCTGCTAGTAATTTTAAATTACCTAAGGAGTATGTCTGTCTTCCCCAGAAGGCATGAACCCAAATGTATTTTGGTGAATAAATTCCATCTTTTTCAGACATTCAAAGCCATATCTCTCACTGAAGGCAACCTGAAGACTGTAGCAAAACAGTCTCTCTCCTTCCCTTTAGTAAATTTACTGCAGCTAAAAAACAGAGTTGAACCACCACCCCACATGGTCAGAACAGAGACAGCCTTGGGAATAAGATGCAATTAAAAAATAAGTAAAACATATGATTTCCTACCTGTCTGTAGAAAAATATTCAGCATCAACATCAAGACCAATTTGCCCTTGTTCAGCTCTTGAGCATGTTTTGAAAGCTGCAGGAATCTAACTACCCAAGTGTAAAACCCTACCATAAAAGGAGGGATGTAAGAGGCAATGTAGTCCAAGACATAACCAGCATGAAATATGCTGAGGACAGGCAACTTGGAAAACTTATGTTGGCAAGTGGGTGTATTGCGTTACAGTTGCCATTAACACAACTAAATCAAAGCCTTTTTCTTGGGTGACAGAAAACACAGTGTGATATGAACCCATTTTTTTTACAATAAACTTGCTAACAATATTTTGACAGGAAGGTTGCCACTATGGAATTATCATATCAGGGTCATCACCTTATGTTCTCCTACTGTCAGCATGAGGCCAACTCTGGTCTGGCCAATTGGGCAATCACTGTGTGCACAAACATTAGAATAAGAGACTCATAGGACAATTCAGGGTAGAAGGGCCCTTGGGATGTCTCTAGTCCAGTCTCCTACTCTTGGCATGATGACCAATAAAATTAGAACAGGCTGCTCAGTGCCATGTCCAGGTACAGCACAAAACCCTTCTAGGTTCAAAATTCTGAAGCTTTACTGGGCAGCCTCCAGGCTGAGCCCAGCTCCTTAAATACCAACTGAGCCCAACTCTTCAATAAGTTAGCAACACACCTGGTGATTCAAACACGCAGAAGTGATATTCCAGCTTAGACACAAAAATATTGTGGGAGACTGCTGAAAAAGATAACTGAAGTCCAGGTAAGCGACACCCACTGCTCTCCCCTCATCACAGAGCTAGTTATTTCATCACAGAGATCAGTCTGGTCTAGCATGGCTTGCCTTTGGTAAATCCATTTCAACAGTGCCAAATGCCATCATCTTCTCCCAACCATAGCAGCAGCCCCAGAGATACACAAATCTCATAGCAGCTGCCCCAGAGAGATACAGATCTGTCTCTACCAACTACAGAGCTGCAATAACCACCCCTCTGCTCAGGACCCTGAGTTTCCTCATTCCCACCCTGAGAAGGCTACCTGTCTTTTATCATCTGAAAGAAATCTGATCCCTGATTCAGGGCTGTGGAGCCTGCTGTGTTGATTGCCTCTGGCTGTGTGGGTCAGCTTGTCTCCCTGTGCTTTAGTTATTCATCCCACAGCACTTCAAACCAGCTCAGAAAGATGGGCCAATGCACTCAGAGCTCGATGCTGCCTGTGGAACAGTTGCAGCAATACAAGCAAGGCAGAATCTTATTTCTCACCCTCTTCTCTGACTGTATATGAAGACGATGGTAAAATATTTAAGTTCATTTCATGTTTAAATCCATCTCCTTTCTGTTATGGTCCCTGTGCATATGCTCATAACTGGCTCTGCTTACTTTGGGACTGTGTTTATTTGACACTGTCACCCTCCACACAAGCCCTGTCCCAGTCAGCACTGAACACCTGACCTACACAAGCCAAAGCCACCTTCACACTTTTCCTCTCCAGCTGTTTTAAATTATTGACTGTTCTTCCACATACCTCTGGATTTCATAAATTACATTCATTTTTACCATGAACCAATCTTCAACTCCTTAATATAGTAATAAAAAACATTAGATGGCCTTCTGAAATAAAGGACAGAAGATTGTTAAAACATTTTATATAAGAAGACAGAAAACAGAACATAACATAACATTACTTGCTGTCTCTGTATTTTGGATGATGCTTGAGAATTGCTAATGCATCACAGTACTCAGGAAATACAAATTAAATCAAAGGTTAAAAGTGTAAGCTGGAAACTAGGGACTCAAAAAGTTTGGGAATACCACCACAAGCATGGGATGCAGCAAAAGGCCGAATCTTAGAACTGGCAGAAGAGAAGAATGGAGAGGTTGGAGGCATGCCAGAAATATGCAATCCATGTTTTTTAGGAGCTGCAGTGAACAGGAATGACACTCTTCCAGAGCAGAGGGATTTTAATGTTACTGTTTCAGTTTAAGGCAGCATTTTATGTATCTGCATAAAAAACTCCTGCACATACACACAGGCACATGGGTACATTGTGAAGGCCTAGAAGTAACAAGGTTAGAGAAAAGATACAAAGGCAACAAAAGATCAAATAAGCACTGATTCAGAGTATGTTGTAAAAAAACAAAGAGAATATGGTGGTAAGCAAACAAAAAGCCATTGTGATTGCTCAAAAAAGGCCTTTGATAAATATGGCCTTTATTAAATATGGCTGTGTTTGTGCCATTTAATGTAACAAACTCTTTTCTCAATTAAAAAATGCAACATTTGTTTTCTGCCTATAAACTTGGCCTTCAGCTGCAGGAGAGACAAGAGAGAAAAAGCCAACAACATTTCAGAAGCACTGCTAGGGGCCTGGTGAGTGCAATGGCTTTGTAACTGTAAAATTGAAACCATGCGTCTTTTGCCACTAATTGTGCAATCTGATTTTTTTTTTGTTATCCATTCAAGTGACATTAAAATAAGGAGGTTGTAAAAGCACTGCTTCAAAGATATTGGGAAGGAGATACACTCTTGCTTAGATTATTCCCTACAGCCACTGTGAATTTTAAGTTGTGTCATGCAGTTAAACCTGTTCAGTTTTAATATTTTGAAAACTGGAAGGTGTGGGAACCAGGAGAAATTTCATCTTTTTCTTTTAAGTACAGTGGAAAAATATTAAAATTATCATGTCTCCCTCGTCCACAAAAGCACCAAGGGAAGAGTTTAAAAGGACAACTGGACTACCATTTTTAGCATGTGTACCCAGGAACACACCTCATTTTTACCATCTGTACCTCTTACATGACAAAGGGGGAGGCTAACAATAAATTGCCAGATCCTCTGGCTCAGAGTGGTCAGTAGAGCCCAGCTGTCCTGAAAGGCCCAGGACACCAGACATTCCCCACCAGAGGTGGCAATGGCAAGAGAGAGAGAGGCCAAAGGACAAAACTTCAGGGGAAAGACCAAAGAACAAAACTTTAGGGAAAGTATTGCTTAGGCTGATTTCTTGAGGCTGGTTGCTCCAGATGGATAAATTACTCAGTGAGGGGAGAGTTGTCCCTCTGAGGTATTCCAGACCACTGAAACTGATCATTATTCTCCCAAATAGTCTCCTAGAACAGGGTCCCCTCTCCAGCGACTTTTTGAACTATGGAATACGCAAGTTCATGGTCAAGTGCTTGAGTCTGCAGATTCCCCTTACTGGGGACTGTCCCCCAGTACAAGACAGTCAATCACCCTCAAAAATAGTAAGGTATTTCTGATTTCAAGAGGTATTTCTGACTTTTCTCTCCTTACCTTTCTGGTTTTTTTTCTTTCCACCTTGTCAGTCATGCTCAGTCATAACTTAACCTGACATATCTGGCAGCTGCTGGAAGCCTCTATGAATAGATTCAGCTCAGCAGCCCAGCAGAAAATCCCAGGTTATGTTTCTGCAGGTTTAGTGGGCTAAGCTGACACAAAGCAAGGTGTGACAATCTCTCTGACAACTGGAAAGAAGGTGGTAGCACCCCACAGCTTGGAGCAGGGGAAGCTGAAACAAGCAGTGGCAAACAGAGCAGTGAAATGGTTACCACCTTGTCCTTTCTCACAATGCACAGGGCAACTCAACTTTGGAAGCTTCTTTCCAGGTAGGGAACAATTTAGTTGTACAAATGTCTATTTCACGGTCAACCATGAAAAGCCCTGAAAATCTGAGTGGCTTAAACCAAACCTTGTTTTGTGTAGCAATGTAGAATGGTAGAGTTATTACTCAGAAGCAAGATAAGTGTAACCCAAATTTTAGGATAGAAATAAATTTCCACCTTGCAATCTAAAATTCTATTTTCAGACTTTTTTAAAGAAACAAACCCACATCGGCTGATGTGCAAAAAAGCAAGCAAATTTAAATGAAAAAGCACACTTTTTTCACCTTTTTTTCTTACTGAACTATGACAAAAGCTGTCAGACTGAAATGACAAAAAATGGAGATAGATAAAAGCAAACCTTTCCCTAAGATGTCACCTATCTTTCATTTTAAGAATATGGCCTAGTCATAGTTTAACACATTCATATAAAAGGAAACAGCTAAAAAACATCATGACACTCTTAGTTTTCCTTTCATCATGCTCTATCACCACCGGACACAGGCACAACAAATCTAGACTCTCAGAAAATCTTATCCCCTGGAGAGTTATAAACTTGGGAGCATCATTGCCTGAGTCAACATGCACAGGGAATAGGAGAGCAGCATCCTACAGCATCCCAATTTAAATTCATCACCAAGGCCAGGAAAACAAGTGTACAGAGGGCAAATTTCAAGGCTGTAGCTCAGGTGAACACAGCTTCTGCTATTTCCTACTCTTTAAGCTCTATACAGGACTTACAGAAAGATCATGTTTTGTGTCTTAATAAGTTCTGCATCCTCCAGCTTAGAAAATAAAAGAACTTGCAGAAAGGCTTTTATTACTATTCAATTTTTTAGAAGCAAACCTCATTTGCTCAAAGTCTCACACAAAGCCTGCAGTTGAGCAAATTATTTGACAGGTTAGCCCCTTAGACAGGCACACTGAGCTGTACAGCACTTTCCCTTCATGCCTGAAGGGAATTTATCCCTGGCAGTTAAAGTGATAGAAGAGCTGACTTTGTGGATACAAGAAATGGTCTTTGATTTCTGAAGTTTTAGATAGCAGATCTTTTCATCTTCACAATTGAATATAAGAGTTCTAGCTCTTTTTCCTAGCTGTGATAAGTTTTATGTTTTCAAAGCCAGAAAAGACCAAAGAACAATATGTGAATAAATGGGTGATGTAAGAATAATACAGTATTTTCAGTGGCAGAAGTTCTTTTGCACCAGGTATCTAATGAATAAGATTTATTTCTACTAAAATACACAGAATCAATTGTTGTACCAAAACCAGCTCAAGGACAGAGAGAGCAGAGGAATGCAAAGCATCCTGTGGCCTTACTCTTCCTTTCTGGAATAATATTAAACAACAATTGGAGAGTTTAGAGTTCGAAGTTTCTGCCAAGATCTGAAGGGAATTAATAATCTGAGATCCTATTCAAAAAACAACGATCATAGCAGAGAGGGAGATTGTGTCTTTTATGTGTTAGCTGCTAACTTTATTTACACAAAGAACTAAACAAAAGGAACAAATAGACATTGAACAGCACAAACATTTCTTGGAAAAAAAATTGGTATCTATATTATAGCCACTTATTCATTTTGTTGTAACACAAATAAGTAGTTCAACCAATTTTTAATGAAACCTAAATCAAACTCCTTGAAACTCTGCTTCTGTACAGGAAACAGAACTGGGAAAACAAAACAAAACAAAACATAACTATTTATATAAACTCCATTCTCCAGCAGTGAAAAAAATAATTGTGGAAATTCTTTAATTTCTGGTGGTATTAGCTTACAATGTAAGATATAACCAAAAGTATGTATTCTATCATATTATCTATTAAAACCAGGTGGGGCAATGTTCTTTATCTCTTCCATGACACATCCCTGATAACTCCCTCCAGACAGATATGTTTCTGTTAATGAGCCATCAAGCCTCACTGCATGACTCAAAATTTCATTGCCCCATTGTGAGATGCTCTTCCCAGGGGCGAGGAACGAAGCATTCCTACCTGGATCTAATCTGAGGTTTGGAACACTGCACTCAGCCCTCACCTGCAGGATTTCCAGAGGACAAGAGCTACATAACCACCCCTGGACCCTCAGAGGAAGACCAGACCCTTCTACAGGATCACTGCTTCAACAGAAGCACATCCATCACCTCAGGAGGACTGCAGCCACCATTTAATCAGACTGCTACCACCTCCCTGCCTGACAAGTTGTATTCTAACTCTGTTAGTGTTTTTGTACTATTGCATTTATTTTTACTTTTCCTATTAGATTGTAGTTCTGATTTCAAGTCTCTTGCTGGTTTGCTTTCAAATTAGTACACTGGTTGATATCAGAAAAGATAAGCATATTTCAAGAACTTGTTATATAGTATTTTTTCTAGTGAACATCAGCAGTTGTTCATATATGTATTTACCTTTGTCATACAAGTTCTTTTTAAGGTCAGTGCTGAAGCACGCTGCATGCAAGAAATTTTATCTTTCCTACCGGAAAAAGAATAAATAAAAGAATACATCTAACACATGAGACACCTCTACATCCTTTTCAGCCCAAACCAAGGGGACAGGGAATGGAATCCACTGGTCCAGCAAGCAAAATTTTTCAACTTCTTATCCTGGTTATTTAGAATATTAGAGTAAGTGGCTGTCATAAAAATCTGAATATAAACAACTAAAATAAAACAGACACACACCTAAGCTGTCAATAAGTAATAAACTCAAATAATTCTATTCTTTGAAGCTTCTTCTACTGTTGTCTCTAAGTTGTTCATGAATTCCTCACTCCAAGTTTTCCATCAAATACCCAGTTTCAAATGATTTTTGAGATATCTGGTTACAGCTAAAAAAAGTTGACACTTTTGTGAGAATATGTTATGTCTGACAACACTTGATGGAGAAATTGGAAGATATTCTAGTTTCATTTTTATTGTGATTGGAACAATTTGGAATTTTTCTGATGAAAATGATTTACTATAACTTGCTAGAGCTGAAGTCAGAAAATTTTCACAGAACCAGAGTTCATTACTTCCAGGCAACCTACACAAGTCACTACTGAGATCAGAACCTCTAAATTTCAGCACAAGCCAGGACTGTGAAACATTCATCTAGGCACAAAGACTAATCTAGAGCTCAGGACTGTCTGGACAGCACATTCAAAAGGGCTGGGAGTTCCTGAGGTAATATTACACAGGCAGTCATGGACAGAGTGTTTGTTAAACAAACCTAAGCAGCCTCCAGGGACCTTAGCACAGCATAAGTCTAACGAGTGGGATTGAACTCTTGAAGAGAGTGTCTGGTTGCTGTCCAGATGGCACCAGGGGGAGACTTCCTGAATCACTGATTTCCTGAATTCTGGTAACCCAATGTCCTACATGACATTGTAACCCATATCCTCCAGCCCATACTGTACCCATTGTTACAGATCACTGTAACTACAGGTAAAACTTTTTTTTCTAATTGACCATTTTTTGCATCTGTAAGAATGCATCTACTGACCACTTCAAAGCATCTTACCTATATATGTGCTTAATTTTGCAACAGGAACCTCTGTGGGAGGAAAAGTACAATTGGCCACTTGGGATGTTAAAATGATCAAGCACAAAAATTGGCCCAGGAACAGCAGGAGATGCTTGGAAGGGCTCTTCAGGTCATTCTGACTTTCCCACCTAGAGAGGAGTTCTTGCACCAATTCATCAAATATTTTGCTGAAAATGTGTCTATCTGGGCAGTCATTCACCCTGTTCCAAGTCAGTTCCCTGTCTCAAACCACCAGTTATGTCACCTGTGCTTATGAGGAGCCCCAGAGCTCTTGATCCAGCCAAGGAGTCTGTGACTGAAGTGTGCTGGTCATGCACACAGACACAGCCTTGACTCTCAACTGCTCCTTTACAATAACCAAAACACAAACATTAATTTCACACTTAAAAGTTTGATAGTTTTTGCCACAGAAAAAACTATCCATTTTCTTATGATTTTTATTGATTATTTGTTTCGTACTTCGATCTGTACCATTTCTATGGCCTAAATGGGCTATACAGATCAAAAGGCTTTGCAACTGCTTCTGTTATAAAACAAGAGGGAACTTTTATTCATGACTGACAGTTTAACTCAACAATTTTCTAAACAACCCAAGATCCACATTTCTAATCAAGCACCTCTGCTTTCTGTATTAGAAGTGGTTTAAAAAGGGATTGGAGACAAGGGCTAGAGGACATACCAACACATCAGAAATCTGAATTTTGCCTGGGATTCCTTTTCATGTTTGGAATAAGAAAAAAATAAATAGGAGATGCAAATTTAAGAAAAATATTAATGACATGGAAGTACTTGAAACCTTTGTCTCTGTCATGCATGCCCCACCAATTTATATATTTACTAGAGACTTAAGTGTTTCAAAGTACATCTGTACTTGCAACATTGAGCAGTAACCTAAAACGTACCAGAAATTACACTATTTCACAAGGTGGGTTAGGGCACAGTTATTTTAGCTCCTTTATATTAAACATTTATTTGACTTTTATCCATGTACTGAATATAGTTTGATGAATTCCATGAAAGTCTTCTTGGATGACAAAGGCTGCTCTGTCTCTGATTGCTTGCTGTAATTTTTTCTTGTCAGTAGAGGAAGCTCAGAAGTATGTTCATGTTCTTTACCTCCTAGAAAACACAGTGGTGGTACAGAAGAGTAAGATCTCAGCAGCTGCTGCTCTTTCCTCCCAGTTGTTCTCCTGCTGCTGGCCCAAAGCAACCTCACATTTGGAATTGTATAATTAGCACAGGACCTAGAAGAAGGATTAGCAGAGCTGTCAGAAAGTGAGCTGTAACATGGGTTTGGGGTGGTGATTGGGATGCTCTGAGACAGAGATCCTTGCCCAGACAGTCCTTTGGCCTGACCCAGTGTGACCCAGTGACACAGCATTTGTGTCAGTCCTTCCCTGTCCTGCTCTCCCTTTGTATTCGCTCAGCAGTCAAGCCCTGACTGAGGATTTAGTCAAGATCTGCCCAAAGAGATATTTCCTGCCTTCCAGGAGACTTCCATAAACGCTTGGGTAGGGATTCTGTGCAGCTCCCATGCAGCTGGGATTTTAGTAGCACAGAGAGAGGTTAATCAGTTCAGATCCAAAGGAGTGCCTCCTACAAGCCAGTCTAAGGTAATCCAGCAGGGAGAGGCATGGGTGGCTTCTATTGACTACTCCAGGCACTGGAGAAAAAAATAATGAAATCACCAGTTTCAAAGTTTATCTTTTTTTATTTCTGAAAGGAAAGTTTTGACGCCTTTCTTGGGGCTGTGAATTACAAGTGGAGGCACAGATAAATTAGCTGTCTTAGGGACACAGCTCAGGATGTATCCCTGACTTTAGCATTTCCCATAGCCTGGGCAGGATGCCTCCTGTCTGTTCTGTGGCACCCAGCTGTGCCATCTACTATGTAGGGAGTAAAACCTCTTCTGGCATTCCCCAAATGCCAAGGGTCTGCATGAGCCCAGGGACACACTACACAAAAAGACACCAGCTGGAGAATTGTGCAAGACAGCCCAGTCATTCGTAAGTTTTTACATCTTTATATAAAACTCTCTTGAGACATAAATTCCATGACAAGGTGGGACATCAGAGGATCACTTTTGACATTCCTGATTTCATCTGTGGCCCCCAAAGGCCAGGTACCTGTGCAGGGCTGTGGAGGCCACGAGCTTGCTCTCAGATTGCAGCCTGCACCCTGGCAAGGCAGCCTGCTCCAAACCCGCCTGTAAATCCTGACCTCCACGTCTCAGGTACCAACAGCTGCTGCTGGAGAAAGAGAAGTGGAAGCTGTGTATTTCTCAGCTCTAGGACTTTAAAGTCAGAGCTGTGGGACACAGCAAGGGAAGAACAGTCCTGCTGCTTGTGATCAAAGAGCATTTAATCTTTTCTGACTGCGTGTTCTCCCTTCTCCCCCCCTCCCTTTGACTAATCTCATTCCCAAACCCAAAAGAGAATCTGAAATAGAAATATTTATGTATTTACAGCAGGCATGCCCACATGCCTATCTCCCTCAAACATTTAAGGGAACATAAAATAAAATCCTGTCTCTTAGGAATATTCACAGCAAGAAGAAGAGAAAAAAACCCCAACACAACAAAAAGTAAATATCAATGATAAACTTACTGTGAAACCTCTGTCACATTGTTTATTCACCCAGCAGTCCACAGGAGTTCACATATTCAAACTCACATATTATCACCCTTAAGTCATAGTAGTTAAATAAACATTAGTTCCGTTGGGGCAGACCTTAATTTCCCATACTTTACATACATTAATAAATATTTCCAGATAGTGATGGGGTTCCCATGTAACTGAAGATGGGCTAAAATGACATTTTCACTGCCTGGTCAGTTGCACTTTCTGTAGTATTCTGCAGTCTTCCTTGAGATAGCAAGAAATCACCAGTTACATTAAAATGAAGGCAAATTTATTATTAGTTCTAACAGACACTTTATTCATGTGCAAATGACAGGATAATAGAACTGTTGTTTGACAGCTTGCACAGAAAATTGGAGCTTTCACCATCTTAGATGATAAATTTTTCCTAAAATAAAATGAACACTCATGGAAGAAATTGGAGTTAGGGTTTAGACAGAGAAAAGAATATGACAACTATTCTGCTTAAATGAACCAATTTCTGTGATCTCACAAGAAGCAAAAATACTTTGGTTCAGAACAAGCCAAATTCAGACATCACTTAGTAAGCTAAATACTTGAAGAAGCCAAAATATTTGCAGTATTTAATAGGAAAAGTGGTAAACTCATTTTCAGATTCTTAAAGTGCATTAGTTTACTGAAAACAAGCAATTTTATACTTTTTGGTTGTCCTCATGTTCCAGAAGTCTCACACAAATGATTTTTTTTTTTGGCAGCACGATTGCAAAAGCCTATTAAGGCTGCTAAGCAACATCCAGTATTTGTTACAGGATTTTAAGTCTTGGATCTGAACAGGAATATTTTTCTTTTGTAAAAACAACTAGTTATACAGGTGAATTTAAATATTTTAATAAAGAGAAGAAGGAAATTCCAAGACCTCCTGGAGGATTGGAAAAATAAAGTGCTAATCAACATTGGGAAAACAGGTTTATTTCTGTGCAAAAAACTGGAAAGTTCTCTTTTCATATCTGAGTCTTGGCATGGGGAACAGGAAACATAAACATTCTTACAGCTGTCAAAAATTAATTTAAGGCTCTTCTATTCACAGAAAAATAAAATTATTATTTTTTTAATTTAAAAGATTAGTTTGACCTTAAGTAAATCATTCCATTCCAAGACAAATGGTTATTTTGCATTTAAAATTAATAAACTGTGAAAAATAATAGTTTCTGAAAGTACTCCACCTCAACATCAATTCAATCTACTCCACTTTCCAGTTTGCAAAGGTGAGGAAAATAAGACAGTTTCCCAAAAGTAACCCAGAATCCTCAAAAAAAAAAAAAATAGAAGAAAAAAAAAAATCATCAATATGTTAATGTCAGCAAAATTACAACCTTTTCTTTCCCAGGCTTTATCCCCAAATGCTAATCTCTGGGAAAATGTGAAATTGAGACATTTCCAAACTTGTCAGAAATCTATAATTTCTTTGACACTCTTTAAGGCACTTCTTTAATTATGAAACCATTAACCCAAAGAAGAACATTAAGTGATATTTTATTTTAGAATATTTATTTTAATCCGTAACAATTAAGTAACTAATGCTGATTAGTATTTCTTGAAATTTCAGGCCAAGTCTAGGACCCCCAAGCCCAAGTTCTGCTCTAGTCTTTTCCTTTTTCTGACTCCCTCAGTCCTCTCAGGGATTACATTTTGTCTTGGATCCTGCTCTGGGCTCACAACTGCTCTGATTCAGGAACCAAGGAGAGCAGGACCCGGAGCATCACTCTAATATACCTACACAAAGAAAGCCAGACCCTTCAGAGAACACAGCCACTGCTCTTTTGCTTTAAAACACAAATAGGAGACACCTGCTGCTACTTTTAGTAGTCTGGTAGAGCCCAAATGGCATTTAGACCTGTTCCATCTCAGTGAGATGAAGTTTCCATCATTGTATTCTCCCCATTTAACATCTGGACAAGACTCAAATGCCACCAAAAGGGAGAAGCCAGCTGAAACAACACCTCTGTGGGATTTTGCATCTGTTGCTGAGGTTCAAATTTTCATATTACAACAGAGGTGTAAAGAAGCTGAAATTTCAGATTCCCACAGGACGATTTTCCAAATGCTGAATGAGAGACCTTTCTTAGGGGGTAGAGAGAAATCCCACACAAAGATAAAACAATCTTAAAGAAAAATGTGATACTGAACAAGTAAGTAAATTCAGAGGTAATGAACTGATGAGACAATTCTCACAAAAAGCAAAGAGCATTTTTGATACATTTCTCCTATAGGCTTTGCTAACCAAGAATGTTCCTCATTTCAAAGAACAGATATTTCTTTAACTTTTTAATTATTTCTGACTTACAGATGATCTGTTATAGAAGACAATTTCAATAACTGCTAATGTTTGAAATCCAGTGCTATAATGGATGTTGCTCAACATGCCAAGGGACTCAGTGGAATGCTGAACATATTTGTTTGTTTACTTAAAATACTAGAAAAACCCACCTGGTTTTCTCCAAAAATCTGTGTTTAAACTGAGATATTTCAAATTTTAGTACATCTCAGTTGCTGTTAAATCTCATTCCAGGGTGTGAGAGAGTATACTTCTTCTTGCCTTAGACTTGACATTCCAGTTAAAGCCAGTCCTAACAGAAGCACTGCTGCAGCTACAGATTTAACTCTGGATAACTGGTCTCTGTGCAATAAACAGCCTGGAGGTACAAGGCCAGTCCTTTCCTCCTCCTCGAGTAGGCAGGAGCCTTCACCTTGAATCAAGCTGAGAGATGTCTGCACCAGTGCCAGGTGACAACGCAGCACTGCCATCAGCAGCATCACAGCAACGCTTTGAGAATGCTGAGTTCTGTGTGGGAAAACAGTGAAGCACAGTTTCCATCCTAAATAACTTTGGAGGGCAACCAGTTCTAAACACAAGTGGGGAAGGCAGCAGCTGAAGGCTGTGGCTGTCGCTGGCTACAATCTTATTCACACTCTAACTGGGATTCAGCCCAGGCAAGAGGTACTTGTGTGCAGAAGCAGCTTCTCCAGGTGTCATGGCACACTGATGCCTTAAATGGCTACCCAGAAACAGAGACTAGACAGGAATAAAGGAATAAAGGAGGAATTTATTTGAAAGGCCTTCAGAGGTACACTCTGGGCTCTAGAGGGTCCTGCCTCAGTAGATCCCAAAATTGGCGACAGGTCACGAGTTCTTCACATTTTTATATCAGCATAAATTCACTAACCAGAACCCAGCCAAGGATGGAATTTGCCCAAGCTTTCTCCACCTCTCCTCAAGATGAATGTTTACAGTTCTCAGGCCTAGGATGGTCTGTGTGAGCATGAGAGAACAGCACTTAACAAACTACAGGAAAGTTCAGAGTTACACTGGGCAGTACAATATTTGAAAAACATAAATGTTAAAACATCAATGTCACCCTTGAACATGCCACTATCCTACTTACATGTTCTGGTAAATCTGAATGTGGCTTTAAAAGAAGATTGGAAGTTCAAGCAACCAAATGGAGACGTGCTCGAAAGTGCAACACACAGTTTCATTCGCCAAGTCAGATGATAAATGATTCTCAACAGTAAATGTTATTTTAAGTAGGCCACTGTTCAAAAAAGCCTATTCAAATCAACAAAACATGGCTCTGAAAATATTTAACCTCAAAAACTCATAAACAAATTTGCTCAATTACAATTTATTTTCTTCAAACAGCAGTTGGGCAAGAGTTTAAGAAAGATGTGCAGATAATGCTGAAATAAAGGTTGCAACATCTTTGACTTAGCAATAGATAGAAGTATTAGGTTAAGCCAAATTTCATGTTCATTTATTTTTGGTTCAAAAATAATGTTTGTCTCAGAAGCCATCATTATGAACTGAAGAGAAAAAAACAATCCATATAGCAACTGTGGCACTTAAAGGAGGAGGGAAGGGATATGGAAAAAATCAGACTCATAGGCTTGAAACAGCACTTTTATAATGGAATTTAGTTTCAAAGTGAGATATGAAGCTACAACTGGCTAAGACTTTAAAAATTAATTAACTTACATGATAAGTAGCTCCATTTCAAAAAGCAGAGAAATAAAGCAGAAAGAGATATTAAGCTGTTAAAAAAGTGCCTTGTGTCCTTACCAGAATATTTACTGGGACATAACAAATACCAGAAGTTGAAGAACATTATGCTTCACTCTGACAGCACATCTGAAGAACTCTCTCCTCACAACCATGGCTGATTCATCAGGGCATTAAAAGAACCTCTCTCTCACCCAACTCCTTCCATATATGCACTTATGCCCTATGGAGGCAATTATTTGAATGGGCAATTTCTGCCAGTCCAGTTCTCTTATCACAGGTTTCCTTCTGGTGCAAAAATATGGTTCCCTTTTCTTTCTAGGTATCCATAAAGGCTATCCTTAACTATTTAAACAGAAGTACCACCACAATTAAGAAAGTGAAGTCACAGCACTGACACAACTGCTGGAATAAATTTGGACAAATCAAGAGCAGTCCTGTGAGGGAGCTGCTTGATTTGGTACAGTTCCTCAGTATAGGGAAGATTGAATTTCTTGTGGTTCAAGTCTTTCTCCTTTCTTTCCCCTAGGAGAATGAGATATTGGGTTGGAGTTTGTATTGCCAAAAAATAGTAGCTGAACTTATAATGCTAAATTCATTGGGGGCCGACATTTCAGAGTCTTCTGTTAGGGTCCATTAAATTGAAAAGAGACTTGCCTTTTGTTACAAGAGACAATAAATATTAATATTCACTTAGGAAATAAAATTATATTCACAGATATTCTCCAGTAAATTAACCACTACCTGATAATATTTTATTGTACAAAGTATTTTAAGTATTTTCAATTTGCATGAAATTTACTACTATATGGTTGAATTATGCAAGCTGTATGGGATGTGTTGCAACTGAATGCACTATAACTATCAAAAATAAATCAATGGAAACCACAGAGGCGTGTTATCCTAAAAGAATGCTGTAGTCATTCAGTGCTATTTCAGTTATGATAGACCATTTCCTCAAACACTTGCAGTATACCTGTAGAAAAGTGGTGTTTAGTTATGTTTATCACCTAGAAAACCTTTCAGGAGGGCTGAGCAATTCACTCATTAAAAGCAAGCATCCAATATTCCAGTTACATAGGTCAGATAACTCCAAAACCCCTTGAACATTCCTGGTGCTTTCTCCTGACTTATGCTGCTGTCTCATTTTTACACATCTGTGAGCAGATGCATTTTGCTATAGGCAAGTTCATCAGTCACTCAGTGTCAATGTGCCACTTCCCTGGTACATGAGGAGCAACAGAAAACCAACAACAGCTGAAGTTTTCTTGCTGAGTCCCACATACATCAAATGATGTTTGGTAAGAGTTATCAAGGAATAGATGGAAAACAAGACAGCCATATGCTTACTTCCTTTACTCCAGACCGTAACAACCAGCCCTTTTAAAATGTTCACAAAACAGGGAAGGTACTTTTCCTTGTTAGTTAAACATTCACAGCCCTGGCAAACTAGAGGCATGATCCTAGATCTCACATAGTTTGTTTTCCACTTCAGCCAGGGTTTTACACTGAGCCTAAATTCCTCTCTCCTGAAAGCTGCTGCAATGCCTGGGTACCAGATATATCCACAGCCACATCCTTGTGAGATCTATTCCCTACACAAAGTCCACAATTTCACCTAACAAAGCAGCTCTGTTCTCTCAATTTTCCAGCATACTTCTGCATAATGCAGGCGAGAGTCTGAATATCACTTCAATCCCTAAATGTTTTAATAAAAGGCCACAGTTGGTGTTTGCTAATAAGGGTAAAAAATGTGTCTCTGTATACAAAAACAAAAAAGACAGCTCAGTAGAATTTTTCTGAGCAGCCCTTTCATGGATGAATGATTCAGATTACAGAAGAGCCCTAAGCAGACAGCCCCCAAGCAGAAGAAGCTTCTGTAACCTCCTGCTGCACTGCGGGTCTCTCAGATAAGAGCAAGGGGGAGAACTGCTGCACCAACATTTTCAGGGCTTCCCTGCCTTGTCCTACAAAAGTTGAGGCTGATTTACCACATGGAGCAAGCCCTATTTCAGAGACAAGGCAAACTTTTATGTAGTATTGGCTAACTTTGAGAGTTTAGAGGCAGGTATCCTTGACAGTGGAAGGAATTCAGACCACCCAACTCACTGCAGCAGCTTTGTCACTTTAGAAAGAGCATGTCCCTGGTCTTCTGGGAAGTGTCTTCCTCATCCTCAACTCTGGGAGGCAACTCCATCAGACTACTCATAGTGATGTGGCATGGCATGACCAAGAGTGTTTGCCTTAAATATCCTAGCCTGGATATATTTTTTCTTCTCCTGGGTGCAGCGGATCCAGAGATCCTCCTCAGAAGCCTAAGTTCATGGAAAACACTATTGAAATGTCTAAAAGCATTTTCCACATATATAAAGCTAATTCTGGACAGAACGATTAAAAAAAACATTGGGGAGGGGAAAGCAGGGTAACTGGATAGAAAATTAAGTCCTGTTTCTCTGGTTAAAAGCCAGAGAAAAGAAAACAGAATTTTGTCATGGGAAAATACTGCCAGTAAACATAGCTGTGAATAGACATTCCGATCAACATTGGTCTTGTTCAGTTCTGCGAAGTAAACAGAGGAGATACATGAGGCAGGGGAAAAATATACCATCCTGATGACAGAGGTCACAGCAGGGTTATGAAGACAGCCAAAATAAACATGGCAGTGAAAATTGAATACAAGGCAATAAAGAGTGGTAAGGAGAAAAAAAAACAAGTCACATACAGATAATTTCTGATCAACATTTCACATTTATCTTGAAAGACTTGCATGCTGTCACTCTGCAGCTCACTAAGGGAGCCTGCTTAGGGCATAGCAGTCAAAAATAGACTTCATTAAGAAAGGAAAAAAGAAGTGAAAATGCAATGTTATTTACATAAAATCATGATACTTAACACTACTTGAATATTATATTCAGTTCACTACTTCAAGTACAAGAAAACCATTAAAAAGAGTTCCTAGAGAAAGGGAGGTCTTGGCAGCACTGACTGGCAGGTCCAGGGCTCCTGTTGGAATACTCACATTCACAGGAAGCCTACAATAGTACACTATATTTTCTGATAAAAGCATACATTAGCATCATTCACTCACCTACTTCTTGCCTTTTAAAATGTTAGGATCTAAACACATAAGGAATGTAATAAACAATGGAACCAGTCAAAGTAAGCACAGGGAAACAAGGAAAAAAAAGTCTCTGTCTGAAATGGACAAATACTTCAGTATGTTTATTCATGAAAGAGAAAATTAAATTTGCTTAAGCTGACTTTGTAGGCACTTTCATTGTGTGATCAGGCACATCAATGTATGGATATGAATGTTTATAGAAGGGATTATTTCAAATAATTTAGGTGCTTAAAAAGGGAAAAAAATCCACAAATATTTTGAATTCAGAAGAACACAGGACTTACTTTGAGGATTCTGTCCATTTGAAAAAGGCATTGATTGAAGACAAAAATAAGCATCACTAACTGCAAATTCCTTTGTCCAGTATCTGGACACTAGGTGAATATTTTAGTTCTGAAATTCCTCTCTAAAGAACTTTTTTCATAAATTATTCTCCATATTTGGAGGAAGCAGCAGGAGAGTGGGGAAAACACTTCAGGAACCTCATTTTAGTCAGTCACCTGTCACATCTGGGGAAAAGGTGAAAAAAAAACCAAACCCAAATACAAACAAACAAAAACCACCGTAGTGAAAATGACAAAACCCCAATCCTTTGTATTACACTAAGTTTGCTTAAACACTCTTGTGGCCATGTGTTCTCATGCCAGTAGGATGCTGGAATCTACTGAACAGCCCAGTTGTGCTTATTATAGCACATATTTGCATTAATTTCTGTCTTCAAACCCCCAAGCACTGTTGGTGGTGGACATGCCAGACAGAGCAGGCTACAGGAGCCTGCAGAAATTACCCTCCCTCCTACCCCAGCTCGGGGGTGTGGTATTTGATTTCTCACTGTGCAACAAGCTCAAATGTGTGTATTCACCTGGGAGAAGATGTCTTGGTCTCAACAATTGTCATTCCAGGAGACAGGGAGCACAAGTTCATGCATCCTTCAACAGAAGAGGGAATGAAGTCCATGGCCAGTGACCAAGCTGAATAAAATTTTTTCCCTCTTATTTCCTCTGTCTCCTGTTTCGTATCTTTAACCTTTCGTAAAACTGCTCTATCTCACTTCCAAAATGGCTTAGTTTAATCCTGACTGTGAATTTCATACTTAGAAAACAGAAGGGAAAGGAACTCTACCTCAGTATTACTTGTTTTCTTTTTGTCTGATTAATGGCTCAGCACAGCGCTTTTCACAACCCTTCTAATCACTAGCTGCTCTGTGACTCCCATTGCTGCCTTCAAACAAGCCTCGTTAACTCCTAATTAATTTCAGATAACAGAATCCCTTCCACTCTTTTCTGGATGAGATGGGGATCATGACAGAAGAACCAATTGTCATTCCAGTGGCACCACCTCTGAAAAGCAAAGGGTAGGTGTCAGGGGGGCTGACACAAACCAGCCTTGCTCCAAGAGCTGAGCCTGGGCACAGGGCTGAGGAAGCCTCAGGTAAGGGGAAGCAGGGACTGAACTCTGACCAAGGACATCTCTGAGCAATGTAATAATACCCAAGGTTGTTAAACTCTTAGTATGGGAAACGCTCTAGCTACTGTCCCTATTTTCTAGCCAGAAAGTTTAAGGGAACATACAGATACTCCAGAGACCCTGAAGAACAGCTGGCTTGGCTCTAAAAGGAAAGCTAAGCAAATGTTTTGGCAGATTTAAAGTGACTTCCAGTTCACAAGGAAGAGCACATGCACTGGGTTCTTGTCTCAGACACTGACTTGAGGAGGTCACTCACAGAAAAGCTCTCCAGATTAAAAAACACTTCTTAAAGAGACAGAAGTACTACTGCTTGATTAGTAGGTGAGCAGGAGTTAATTATTTTCTCATTGCTGATGTGTAGATAGACTTGCACTGTTACTTCGCTTAAAAATGCAAAACAAAAATGAAACTTTTCAATAATGTGGCTGTGGCACCCACTCTATAGAGTCACTGGAAGCCTCATCAGCCTGCAGTGAGAAGCAAAGTTAGCCCATGAAAACACCAAGTTCTCATGTCCACCTGCTTCCACTTCCCCTTGAGCAGCTTTGCATAAACCTCCACTGGACACAGATATCTCTGAGTTGGTCTTACCTTTAGCTAGCCTAAAATCTTCACTTTGAATATAAAGCAAAATGTAATTAACCAAAATTGTTATTGTAATTAACAATAATTGTATTTTTTTAATTGAAGACGTTGTATTATCCAATGGTATGGTAGCAAGAAAAGTGATGCATATATTTACAAAACCCAAAGGAAAAACATAAGCCTTTAATGATTCTGAAAAGCATGCCATTGCAGACAGTACTTCACTGTCCCTAGTGACAGCATCCCTTACTTTTCAGACTAAACCTTGAGCTGCAAAATGAGAAATCTAAGATGAATTTTGAGGGTCCCTCATGGCAAAGAGTTAAATCTAATTTTCTGATACTTAATACCTGACCCATTGGATTAGGTTAAAAAACCCTCTAAGTTGCATTTGCCACTGAAGATCTGCTGGCCTGGAATAGGTGGAATGTGTATTGGTGTGAAGACATGCTAGATATATTAAGTTCTCAGCTCTTCTCCATTATCTACAATTTTATAATCCATTCTGATGCCAATTCCATCTTATAACATCTTAAGAATAACAATATGAATGCAGGTCTAATTAATTGAAGTTTAGTTGATTTTGAACTATTCAGTGAAATACCTTTAGGATAACTTACTGTGATTAACTTTCCTCTCTTCCTTTGTGAGCTAGGGACACACAAATCTGGAGCAAAGGCTGTTCTGCTAAATACAGCTGTTTACCTAGAAGAAAGCTTCAAGATAGTGATCACTGAGGACAACAGGAGAGCAGCCAGATGTTCATCCTAACTGTGCTCGGGCTTTTTGTATCAAGTGAGAGAGAAACCTGAAGTACCACACTTCTAAATTTCAGTTAAAAGAGCTGCTCAGTCTCTCCCAGAAATGACATATTTGTTTATAGCAGGAGTTAAAGCATTCTCCTCTCTGCCACAACTACAATAAAACAAAAAAAAAAGTTTGACAAAAATAGAACAAAACTGAACTTTCCTGTCTAGTAAAAAGACTTTTAGTTTTACAGATAAGCTACAAGCATCTATAAAACAATAAGTGCCTGAGATATGGTGGTACAAAAAGCCTCCCACTTCAAAGTTACAAACAAAAAATAGTCCAACAAAAATCCCTGAGAACAAAGAATCCAGTCTCAGTGCTGCATAGTGATGTGTAAATTAATCAAGTGTAATTTTAAATAGAAATGTATATGGAATGTCCTTTAAAGTATCTTTGAAGTTTTTCCAGCCTTTCATTCATCTGAACTCCTCTCATGTCAGAATGCACGACTCTAACCACTCAGTTCCTGATATGTTTGGTATGTGCTAGACTGGAGTCATGTAATCATGGAATAATTTGGGTTGGAAGGGATCTGTAAAGGTCACCTAGTCCAAGTTCCCTGTGATGAGCAGGGGATCACACAAGTACAAGCCATGCTCTTTAAAGGCAGAACAGATTACTCTGCAGAACTAAAACACTAGAACTTTTCAGAAAACCAAAGCTATGGCACATAAGAACCTTAGGCACTCACCCTCCTACTTTCTGTACTTCAATAAAAACTAGTAATAGAGTCTACAAGCAACTTCAGAGCTCCAGAAAACAGCATGGGCCAAGTCCTCTTCTTGCAGAGAACACATGCACATCCATGTACTTTCACCCAGTGGAATTCAGTGCAGCTTTTCAGTACAAACATCACCTAACTTACGCCACTAAGGCAATAAACAAAGGCTTCTGTTTCAGTAAACAGTCTCACTGGTTACTCCACAACACACACTTATGTATGTCTCCTACAGACTTCAGAGGTTGGCTGTTTTTAATAAAAGCATCTTTGCCCTGAAGCTGCAAAGTTGGGACTTTTCAGGAGGCTTTTAGTGTAAACAGCTCTGGAGATCTGTATATTAAACTGCTCACGTAGAGAGTAGAAATTGGTCAAAGCACATAAACTAGAGATTATGTCATGCAAACTATAGGAAATGATGTAGCATACTGATGTCTTCTCTCAACAAGAATTTAATCATGCTGTGATCTGAAGGACCAGACCACAGACCTAAAAACTAGGCAGTAATGGGGTTATGTTCTGTAAAGGCAAGTATCAGCAGCAGGAGTGACACCACACCAGGAGCTAACATAAAGGTCTGTGATTCTGACATTTAAAACTGATAGACACCCTGCTAGGACAGCAGAGTTTGAAAGCCTCTGCACTTTGCAAGCTCTCACTGGGGAAGAGAGACATGGGAATTCTGCTTAAATCTCCAGGTTTTACTTGACCACACTCTTGTGTAGCTCTCGTCCTCTCCTAAAGCCCCTCTCTTTATTTTTTTTAACGTGTTTTAAACTCCATGTCCTCTTACCTATGCAATTCGGCCTGGGGTGGTTCTGCTGCTTCTCCCCAAAGAGAGTGGGCAGGGAGGGAAAACAGTGAGCTTTAGGCAGGGGGAAGGCTTTTTGAAGCATAGCAGTTTGTCCCTATACACTTTGATTGACTACTTTCTTCCTAATAAACTCTGACCTCTGAAGGTCATTAGCTGGTTATTAACCGAGACAAGTTTTAAAGAGCTCTAGCTATGCACTAGGTAAAAGCCACTGAATCCTTTACACCCACTCCTCTGTTCTGGTGCCAAGTGATGGCATTAAGAGAGATTAATAATTATGTGCCTGTTTGTACCCCACAGTCTCAGCCTGGGCTCTGCAGCCAGGCCAGCTCATGACAGCTGCATGAGAATGAAGAGATGTGCTCAGCTGGAGGCTATAAAACCTCCTGCTCCTCAGTGACCTGCACAAACTGTTCTGCCTTCCCTAAGCAGGGCAGGGTGGGGGCAGTGTGAAGCCATGCACATTTCTATGGGGAAGAAAAAAAGAGGTTCCTCGTCGCTATGTCCCCAAACCTTTAATTTCCTGCATGAAATCATGGCAAGACCTTATCCCCAAAATCAGTATCAATATTTATGGAAGACCATATCAGCAATGGGGATCATAACATTACCCCAGACAAATACCACAGACTGAGGTAAGGGCTGGATGGCCCTTTTTTTGGGTAGGCTGGCTATAACCCCACTATCACACTCATGTGGGAAAAAAATCCTCACTCAGTACATAGCCTGCATATGTATGTTGTACATCATCTGCATGACACTCCAGGGCATGATGGGCAGGTCAGGCATTTCACATTTCTGCAACACATTTCTGTTTCTCTAAAATTCGTGGTGACAGCCAACCAGGTCTGTGCTTTCAGCAAAAGGAAGATATTAAAGCACCTCCGAAGCAATCACCACCTCCTGAAAATCCAAGCCCACAGAGAAGATGTTCTCATCTCCCTGGGTACCTTGCCATCAGAACTGTCACCAGTCAGGGAGTAACCAAGGAATACAGCAGCTGGACTGCAGTGGGAGTCTGAGCTGCTGACCTTCAAATCTATCTTGCAAGAGGTTTGTATTGCCAATATATATATCCTGTTTTTCTCAGGTCCCAGCTGCCCCAAGGCCTGAGAGCTCTGTTACTCTGCACAGGTGTTTTTTATCTTGTTCCCAAAATACGTAATGCAGCTCTATACAAAGAGTCAGGGAGTGTACAATATTTCAGACCTGGAACCATTCTGACAGCGTGTAAGGTGGCAAACAGAATGAGGCAGACTGGAATGCTAGAATTTCCAATGCTTTCTCCTTTTGCCTAAAGTACAAGCATGGTCCCAAACTTGGGATTCTCCCATTTAATTTACTTCTCTCTGGCTGAAGGTCTTGTTTTCCTTACCCAGTTTAAAATTCAGCCAGGAAGACTCCTGATATATAGACAAGAATTTTTACTTAATATTTTAGGCTTTTGGCCCTTATATACCATAAAAGTGTTAAAATGAAAATTGTTAGATAACTAATTCTTCATAAAAT
This sequence comes from Erpornis zantholeuca, assembly GCA_013400515.1. NCBI lineage: Eukaryota > Metazoa > Chordata > Aves > Passeriformes > Timaliidae > Erpornis > Erpornis zantholeuca. The sequence continues at coordinate 117,462 of VZTN01018467.1, forward strand.
AGACAAAACACCAGACTAAGCCTAATATATTTGGTGGGCTCTTCAAAGCAAAGGTGTCCCAGACTCCTCCAGCAGCCCATCACAGTGTTTTACACAGTCTTCCCAGCTAGCTTAAGAAAGGAAATGAAAATAGGTCCACAAGGACCTTCTTCCCTGTGATTCAAACCCATTGCAAAAATTATCATCCTGTGCATTACAGGCTCGTTAACCAACAGATTCACAACAGCTTTTATTTAAGACCTGTTGCATTCAGTCTTCTCTAATGTAAGAGCACCAGTTCTAAACTAGATGATCACTCCACCCTTCCTTTGTCAGAAATTCTCCCTCTGAAGAGTACTGGATATATCACTACAGCTAAGGCCTCAATAATGTTGGGCAGACTGGGAGGACATTCTGTATTTTGCTGGCAATACAAATGTTTGTTGATGCAACATTTGCTTCCTTCTCATGCCAGATAAAACTCGCATCATGCTTCTGAGTCATACAACATTCTAACTCCCATGATTCCCCATCCCATTTTCCAGGAAGTTTTTAGAACCACTCATCACATATTTGCTCTCAACTGACTTTAACACCTCACACTTCCCTCTCCAAACTGCAAGGTTCTGCACCTGTGTCAGGGCAGCCCCTGGTATCAACACAGCTGGCAGGAGAAGGAATTGAGGGCAGCCCTGCTGAGGAGGGCTGAGGCTGAAAAAGATGGACCTGCCATTTTATTCACAGCCCAGAAAGCCAAAGGTGTCCTGGGCTGCATCCAAAGCAGCGTGGACTACAGGTAAGGAGGAGGTTTCTACCCCTCTGTTCCACTCTGGTGAGATCCCAGAGTAGAGTACCAGATCCAGTACTGAGTACTGGATCCATCTCTGTGGAACCCAGCACAAGAAAGGCATGGACCTGTTGGATTGTGTCCAGAGAAGGGCCACAAAAATGATCAGAAGACTGGACAAGAAGTGTGTGGTCAATGCTCTCAGGCACCTGGTGTGACTCTTGGTGTGGTCCTGTGCAGAGCCAGGAGCTGAACTTCTATGATTCTTGTGGGTCCCTTCCAACTCAGGATATTTTATGATTCTATAACAGACATAAGGAAGAAATTTTTTCATGACAAGGGTGGTGAGGCACAGGAACAGGGTCCCCACAGAAGCTGCATGTGCCTCATCTCTGGAAACATTCCAGGTCAAGTTGCATGGGGCTTTAAACAACCTGATTTAGTTGAAGATGTGCCTATATATTGCAGAAGGTTTGGACTTGATGACTTTTCAAGGGCCCTTCCAACCCAAATCATTCTGGGATTCAAAATCCTATCCTTGTTTCTGATTATATCCTTCATCAAGGCTCGAGGACTAACATAGCAAAAAAAACAGTCTGCTTGCTTCTAGCTAGCAGTTAAAATTGTGAGTGGTAGGCCAACTCCCTATTCCACTCAAAAAGCCCTGTGAAAACTCATTTGATGTGTCTTTTGGGTCAGATATCAGATCAATTTTCTGAGCATGATTATTCAAATCATTTGGCTTTTCACCATGTAATTTAATTTACGTGCATTTTTGCAAAAGTGTGATGCAAGGGAGTAGCAAAAGCTCTTCTAATCTCAAAATATGACATCTAATATGTCTCTTTTATCCACTGGCCAATTACTCAGTCACAGAAGGGAATTGGGTTGAACAAATGGACCATGTTGGCAGCTACTCAGCTCTTTGATGTTTTTCCAAGATATTACAGATGGTTTGATTTTTTCCATTCCAGAATTTTTCTCTTAATTGATGTTAAACTGACAAGTTAATAATTTCACAAATTCTCTTTTCTTTTTACCTGCTCTTTTCTTATTCTTTCATACTCCACTAGTTTCGTACACTTGCTCAAAGACATGGAGTTACAGCTCTGAGAATGGAAACTTAGAGATCCAGCTGAAGAGTAGATAAAAGGCTGAGACATGGCTCAGAATGATGCCTTATGTTTTAACTTTTATATTTTTTCAAATCCTGTACTGCCTAGAACTCTGAAGTTCCTTGTAGCTTAAGTACTGCTCTTTTATGCTAACACAGACATAACAAAGCCTCTCCAGCTTGCTCTTCAAGGACACCCAGACTGTCCTAGGCCCAAAAGTGCAAACCAACATCTTGGGGGGGAGCAAGCTTGGGGAAATTACATCATTAGCTAAAGTTTTAATTGGTGAATTTATGCTGATATACAAATGGACCAAACCTAAAAAAGTGCTAAGAACTTGTGACCTGTCATCCATCTTGGGATCCACTGAGGCAGGGGAGCCTCTGGACCCCCAGGGTGTAGCTTCAAAGGCCTTTCAAATAAATACCTACCTTTATTCCCTGTTCCTGTCTAGTCTCTGTTTTTAGGTAGCCATTTAAGGCATCAATTAGTTCTAGACAAATTTGTTTATATTGACAAAAAGAAGGCTAAGGACCCTTGGGCTCCAAGACCAAATAGCACAGACAGATTCATATCCCCTGAATCAGCTGAAAGCCCCTCCTGAAACACAACCTTTGCATCCAAGTTACAAATTGTTGGTAGCCAGCCCTGGCTCAGAACTCTGACATGTTTTGGCCCTTATTAATCCCCACAACCCCAGTGGCAGGCAGCAGGGTATGAAATCTTCCAGTACACCTTGTTCTATACTTGCAGGCTGGAAATCTGTGCTGGGCACCAGGTGTGACAACATCCTGCTGTCTGCCATGGATAATCTCCCTATCCCAGCATTTTCTCCATATGCTTATCAGACAATTATCCATGCTTCATATGGCCCCCTGTAGTCCTGCCTCACTCTTCAAGCTGAAGCCAGGCAAGCTGCCCTCAATTAGGGGCTCCATAGCAGATTAATTTCTAGTTTGGGACAACAGCAGTGCTCCTAGAATATCCTCTTCCTGCCTGGAATTAGAGGTGGTTTGTGGGAACATCTTCTGTATGCTGTAAAATACAAAATGTTGCTTTCCCCCTTGACCATTGGTTACAGGTCCAGTTTGCAATGACCACCAGTGGAGTGTGTGTCCAGCTGGTTGACCACAAGGTGTTGGACACTGAGGGACATCCTAGAAATCCATACCAACAGTGCTCATAGTGCCATTTCCTGCTGAGCAACCCAAATGCCTCATGAGCATCCTCGTGCCAGATGGAGGGAGCCCAGCAGGGCTCAGCCCTCAGCTCCCACACACACTGCCTGGCCTCACGGGCACAGATGGCCACGCACAATTGTCTGTCTCTTCTAATTCCAGAACTGGAGGTGGCAATTTGGATAATGCATATTTCCATCAAAACCTTCACAAACACTTAGCAGCATTCACCCCCTCCCTCCCTAAACACTCAGGCCCCTCCCCTGCCTGTGCCTTCCCACAGTGCTGCATGCATGGAATAAATCACATCCATGCTGGCAGTCCATTCTGTTAACTCTTCCTTTTTCATGAGTCGTGTTGTCCACTGCTGTAAATGAGGGTCTACATTCTTATCCCCTCCTCTTTATTCATGCATGAACTGCTACCACCTCTCCACTCACGCTACCCCTACAGGGTGGTTACCTGCCAGAATCCCAGCAGGAGTAATCTCTGCAAATCCCCAAATGAAAGGCTCTGGCTCAGCTTTTCACAACTTCTCTTTGCAAAATAAACTTTTGAAGATCTATTTCATCACCACAAGGGAGGCAGGAACAAAAGCTACTATTTGGACAGATATCATCCAGATGTGCATGGGGCCACGTAAGTAAAGAGAAGGTATTCCATCCTTCCTAGTTTCTGTTTCAGCAGCCTGGAGCTTCAGTCCCACCTGGTCAAGTATATCCACACTGCCCAGCTGGGCAAGGTGGTCCTGTCTCAGGAGATGCCAACACCCATGTCCCTCACCAAACTGCTCTATCTCCCAGAACAAACAGCTCTCTTTGAGCAGGACCTGGCCACATCACAAAGGTAGTCTGTGCCAGTATGAGCAGTGTTTTCTCCATGGTTCCCTGGGAGCTGTTCCAGGAATGGAGCCAGGAACTACTTCCCTCCTGTTGATCCCTGGGGATTCTTTCAGGCAGGGAGAGCAAGCACACAAACCACATTTCCCTACAGCTCTGCTCAGGATTCTGCTGCCTTGCTCGGTGACAGGGTCATTTCTGGTGACAGGGACAACCCAATGAACACTGTCTTTCTCCTTAGTCCATCTTTCAAACATTTTGGTAGATGATTGTGGGATCCAAAATGGTTTCCTCTTTATAGTTCCCAGCCTCACAGAAAAGGGTTTTTTTGTGCACACAGGTATTCTTTGGGCCAATAGTCATGAACTCAATAGAAGAGAGACTTGTAGAAGTCTGTAGATATAAGCAAAATCAGCAAATATCTTCCCATGTCTCAAGGTGCATCGCTGAGCTGTACATTGTCCATCCTGCTTCCAAGAGACACAGCAGCCACATCCCAAGTGGGGAGGTACTGGTAGAGAAAATGGCACTGACCCCTGGGTCATGAAGGCTGTAGTGCCTCAATTGCACTGTCACCCATCCATAGCTGCTGGTTGCATATCTTTGAGCTCATATTTGAAGCTATCAGTGAAAGGGACTTCCATGTGGAAGTTATTCTGGGCTGTTGCAGAGGCTACCAGAGATAATGCCTACAAATGGAAGCAATCCTGTGCCCTGTACTCTGGCATGACCCTGCTTGAGGAGAGAGGATGGACCAGGTGAGCCCCTGTGGCCCTTTCCAACCTGACCCATTGTGTGACTCTGAACCTTGACTGGTGGCTGTGATCATGGGCTTGTGTTATTTTATAGCACAGGCATAACCTGTTGCTGAACAAGTCAGTACACCAAGCAGTAAAGTGTCAATTAAGATGGAGACCTAGTCTTTCTGGCACAAAAGTCTTCATTCCAGAAGCCATGAATTATCTCTTGCAGAAAAACTTACACTGAGACATAGAAAATTCATGTGTAATTCTGGACATTAAACCAGATTTATTAATTTAATTAAACTGCTGCACCATTTAGGTGGGGCATGCATATAATCATCTAAATAGAGATAATTTCCAAAGTAACAAAAGATATTTTCTTACAAAAAGAATGATAAAGCTGGAATGGCTCCTATTTAAAAGCTTGAAGCTACCAAGTACATCAGACCACTAACACAAATACACAAGTAGAGTCTAATGGAAAAAAATTACTTTTAAGAGTCCATGATGTTTCAACACCCCTCTGAGGTTTCCCCTGTTCATGAGAGCCCTTGTACAATGCACATGGAGTGCTCTGCTGTGGATCACACCTCCAGAAATGTGGCCTGTACTTCATGACAGCAGGCTTTGAGAGCCAGACTCAACAAAAACTTTCCTTAGCCTTGCTGCATGTGTGCTGGGATTGGCAGGGCTGCCAGTTTCTGTCATTCAGCACATGCAGAGTCAGGTCTGATGTGCCTCCTGTCCTAAGCCTTGCCCCAGAAAAAGAGGGAGGGGGATGTCAGCAGGTGGATGCATGTCCTGCAGTCCCTTTCTACGTTAAATCTCTCTGCAGAACAAATGGACAGACTAATGCCAAACACATGGGCCTTTCTAACATGCTCAGCATGTCTATGACCATGTGAATTTTTCCATCAGGATGTGTAAGTAAAGCTACATGAATACAAAATTCAAAATAATTAAACCTCAGGAAGGGCAGAGATTCCTTTTTCCTTATAAGACAAAAATAAGTAGCCCTTTCATTCTACTAAAACACCTTAACACATCTGGATAGATGAAAGAAGTCCTCAATTATGTTTTTTAGAACTGGCATCTTTCCAAACATGATAAACTGGTGTGGCAATAAACAAAGACCATTCAGATACTTATTAATTTTAGTTACTTTTGTAATTTTCTTATTAATGTAAGCCTTACAGCCTTTCTCCTTCAGAATGCCAGAGTCATTAAAAGCCAAACACTAGAGTTAAAATAAGTTACTCATTTATCTCTTCCAAAGGGGCTTTTAATGTTTATTATTTTAGCCTTTGGAATAATCTTAACCATTTTGAGAGAGAGAGGAGGGTATGAGACTGTTCTTTTTGTTTAGACATACCAGCCTTGCTTTGGACCAGCTTCCCAAGCACAAGCTCTACTTAAAGTTTTGCTTTACTAGAGAAAAGCTTTAGCTCCAGATGTACTCTCTCCATAAAGCCAGTTATTCTGGATTGTCTCCCAAGACTGGTTATAACGAGAAACCTCTTCCCAGTATTCCCCACAAGGCCACTTTTCCCAGTCATTGAACATTTTCATGGTTCCTTCCTGATCTACTCAAAGCTCTGACATGCTTGCAGAGCAGCAAGACCCTCTGAGTTCATGAAATACTACTACTTTCTACTTCAGAAGTGGATCTTGGCAGTGTTTGAACACTCATCCTCACCCATTTACTTCCATTTCTAAAGTCAAGGCCAGCATGGACTGTTATAGCAGAGGTTTTAAAAAGCATTCTTTACCTTTTGATCTGCCATTTTGTCTCCAGAGGGTCACTTTTTCAGCACTTCTGCTTAGGAAATTACTGCCAAGGCATCCATAAAGTTTAAGAAATTTCACCCAGTGTTGCAAAGCTTAGGGACAGCAGGAACAGAACTGGCATCTCCTGGGCAGCATTGCACCCTTTGCAGCTACAAAGGGGTATGGGCTTATCCCTGATCATATAATCCTGGGATTATGGGCTGATCCCAGGATCACTTCAGGTACAAACAAATAGACTCTGAGTTTCTTATACAATATACAAAAAATGTGAATTCCTACAGCCAGTCTCCATCCAGAGAAGAAGCACCTTTTTAGCCTCATCTAATAATTACTCTTCAGGCTTCAATATTCCCAAGAAAACCGAGGAAAGGAGCTCTATTCAATCTGGGACAGCAGTCGATCTCAGACACGAACAGTGGCTCTTCTCCAAGGGAAGTGTATTATGTTTCTTCTCTTGCCTGATGCTTCCAAAAACCTCTTGTACAAGCAGGGTCAAAGAAGACCCCTGGAAGCCAGGCTTCTTGCTTGCTCAAGAGCCACACTAGAGTGAGGTAAATAAATTTTGAATAAAAGTGCTTTAGTAGAAGAGGACAATACTTAGAGCCATTTTAAAATACCTAAATACTTGAATCACTACTATGGATGTATAAAGAAAGAGAAATGTGTAAATTTCTGTCACTTGGTAAATAATATTAGTACTTCAGTCACTTACAATATAAAAGACTCCAAAATGAGTGTTAGAAGAGGATTAAGACAAACTTCCAATGGCACTGCAGAAGTAAGAGTCCATAAAAGGATGTTCAGACACTAACTAGTGTTAAGGATGATTTGAAAGATTTTTAAGCACCATTGTTCGTTCTAAATGTTAATCTCTTACATTTCTTAGTAGCATTAGGACTAGGAAGTAGTATACTATCATAAGTTTTATTCCCATTTACTCAAATTCCTGCAATTTTTTTTTTTTTTGCTTTGCAGAATTATAAATGAGTATTCCTTTTTCATTAAGATGAAGAAAGACCATTCCATGAAATAGTCAGGCAGGCTGCTGTGACAGCAGATCACATCCTGCTCTTTCTCACAATTTCCAATTTAATTTCAGAGTTGTTGGAAAGCAAAGTTAAAGCAGATGAAGAAAATCCTTGGATACTGGCAAGCCATGATAGATAATTGAAATAGATTGGATTTTAAATTCTAATTCTCCCAAATTATTTTCTGTTTACACCTGTTTTATTTAAACTTAAGACACATATCCTTCCTTAATTTCTTCTAGGAAATCAGTGTGGACAGCTGCTCTTTATAGTCCTCTGAGCAGCATCAGACTCATCCCAAATATGTGGAGCGAGCATTTTGGACAATCATACAGGTCAATATATGTTGATTTTTGAATATGATGCTGAATCATAGCAAGAGGAATTAGATTAAGAAAGATGTAGTGAGAATGCCTCATGCATTTCAGGTTGATTTTGGATGTGTTCATTCACATAAGTAATGAAAACCAGACAGTATTTCTTAACTTATTCACAGATGCCACAGCTGGACACTTCTTTTGCCTATTAAATTCTTAAATCAAGTAGACTACAAGACCTAATGATCAAAACCAACACAGAATCACACACTGTAGCTTAAACATTTATTAGCTTTGTCGTTGGAGCTGTTCAGGGTTCTTATTGTTTTTCAAAAGAAAACATACAATAATTGCCTGCACATCATTTATATTTGAAGTGATTACCATGCTGGTTAGACAGACAGGACATCAATACAAAGCCTAATTGAACGAGACAAATTACATGTCAGACTTGCTGACCTTTTCAGAACTACCTTTGTAATCTAATGTTCCTACTGGCATTGTCATCTTCATAAATACTAAAACACACTAAAACTAATGAAAAAAAAATCCTGCAAAACAAGGAAATCTGCATTTTGATCTGATGGAATTTAGTTTTGGGGAAAAAAAGCACAGCATGTAAACAAATATATGAAAAGCAGAATCACTAATAATTTCATGGTCTTACAGGTCTCATTAAAACCCACATCTTCATATTTACATCTCCACTTCTGATGAATGAGCTCAAACTATTTAAGAAATCACAACAACACAATGGAAACCTGTCAAGAAATCCATGCTTAACTTAATTTCTGTAAAAATTCCAAACAGTTTTTGGAACTGTATAAACCATTATGGAAAATAGCATTTAGAGGACTACATCTCTTCCCCCTCTGCCCCCATCCATCTCCCAGCCAACTGAATACTCAGAGATGCTTTTTGACATAAAGTTATCTTCTAATTACAAAACAGCAAATGACTTAATTTTTAGCAAGATACAAAGTACACCATTCTGGCGTCTATATTAGTCCTCTAATTTGAGGCTGGTTGTTTATCTTTCTTCCTAGATGAACAGGAAAAGAAAAGGGATCAGACTTCATCAGCTGTGGTTTAAGTGACATTCTTGAACTGAAGTGCAGAGGAAAAAAAAGGAATACAATATTACTTTCTTTTTTTTTTTTTTTTGGTGAAAGGTTGTAAATTCCCCTGCACATTCATCCTCTTCTTTCAAAGCCTCTTGGGCTGTACTGTAATAAGTTACCAAGCACGAAGCACTTTAACCAGTTTTGTAGAGCTGTCTCCCCTTTCTCAAGAGGTATCTTCTTCTCACTTTTTATTCAGACATCAAGAAAATTTATGGGAACATTCATACTCTTGCATTTTTCATACTGTCCAGTTCTCTTTCACAATTTCTTCTCTTTTTTCCCATTGCCCCATAGGTATACATCCTGCAGCCTGTGCCAGAACACCTCAGTGATTTATTCCAAGAAAGTTAGGAACTCAAGAGAGATGCAGAAGTTCATATTATGTTTATTTCTACTGTGCTAAGCCCTGAAGTACCATTTCCATCTTTATTCGGTGATTTGATTGGCTCCTTGAGGGCTTGTGCAGCAGTTCAACTTTACTCAAAAGAGTTTTGGGGTAAAAAGTTCAGGGGCAACACTTCCATTCAAGCCTCTTGAGTTCCCAATGATGTTTAGGAATTTGTCATTGGGTTGAGAGTCAGATCAACATTTTGAATTAAACACATTCTCCTCTGCTTATAAGAGCCCTTGAAAAAGTTAGAGCCTTTTCCCCTTTAGGCTCTAACATACACAAAGATGTATTTTACATTGAAGGTTATTTTACTACTCACCTATAGTAGTTTGTTTTCTATATTCTGAAGTTTAGCTATTTAATGAAAAACACCCCAAAAAACCTGAAAACAAAAAAAAAAAAAATCCTATTATTGGATGACCCAAGTACTGTTTATCCATGTAATAGATTCAATTCACTAAAGCATACAATTATAACATGCTTAAAATCTAAATGTTAACACTGTTCTATTTCCTGGAATGATGAATTTAAAGCAACTTGTCTCAGTGCATCCTGAATTTTAAAAAAAGAAACCTTCTTTTCAGCTATGGCTTTCTCTGTTGGCCCCATATTATTCCTCTGTTAGCTAAAGCCAAATGGCAATTTAGCAACTAAATCCTAGATTGATTATCTAAATATGAGTAGGTCACAATTCCTTTGGCATTGCCTGATAGCATTTGATGCTGCTTCTACCTCTACCCAAATTGTCATGCTGACAGTCCTAGCAGCATCTCTTTGTAAAAGCAATCCACTGGCTGCTACCTCCCCTTCTCCCTCCAGAGTGCAGTCCTTCAAGGAATAGGAAGGGCAATTTTAAGGGTACAACCTGGTTTTGAGAAGAAATAGAACCCATTCTGCATTATTTTCAAGAGAAGGAGACACAGCTACTGCCACCAAAGCTTGAGATATTCTAGCTGATAATTTGGTGTTTTAAAAGAGGTATATCAGTCAGTAACACTGATTGATAGTAGAGACTGTATTTGCACTAGTTTACCTGTTATTTAAATATTGAGTACCTAGTCAGATAAAGGGTCCATTGTTCTAAATATGCTCCCCTTCACCTGAAGCCACTGTTGAATGCCTAGGGAAGAGCAAGGGAAGTGCATTTCACCAGAACTCTCAGTTTCCTTCTACTTTCATCTCAGTAACTTCCCAGCTCAGATATTTCCATGCATTTATCATACCTTTATGGATTTCTTTGCCATTGACTGGACTAATTTCCTTTCACGCTCTGAGTAAACTCCTGGCCTCTACTGCATCCCATGGGAATGAGGTCCTGCAACAAGTCAGATAAACAGAGATGAACATCCACAGTTTGCAACACATTCATTAGTTTCAGACATCCCTACCATCCTTTCTAGAAATAGATTTTTGTCATCGGTGTTCATCTTCCTCAGAGACACCAGAGATGAACTCCTACAAGTACACCTGGTCAAAAATGCCACCAAGAATGTTCATTTGCAGCAATTCATTCTTGACTGTGGTGTTAAAGCCAAGTTATTCCAGTTTGCAATCTGTGAGTGGAAAACCACAGGGAAAAACAAAAGAAAAAGCAAGCAAACAAATCAAACCCACCACATTTTATAGAGAAAAATAAGAGTTTTGGGAAGGCAGTACATACCCCTACTGCATTACTAATGCCATGGGGTACGGAAAGACCATAATGTAGAAAATCCTCTGGAATTCACAAGTGCATTATTTGGATGATCACATTACATCTGGATGAGACCGAGTCAGCTTACCACCAGATGAAAGGCAAGTGTTGTGATTAGCATTTCTACAGGCATAAAATCAAATATAAGTAGTGTGCAGTCATCTCCTTATCTCCCTCTCCATCACTTCAGCTGTACTACAAGGTTCTGGCCCACAGTGTTTACCTCAAGAACCTTTTCTTCTTCCCAGAAGTTCATGTCAGAGAAGGAAAACAAAGTTACAGAACAGTATTGGAGTAAGGAAGAATCCTGAAGCCTTTTGATGGTGATTCAGGCACAAGGACTAGTGATATAAAGAAAATATGGTAGAAAAAACCCAAACTACCAAAGAAGTAAAAAGCTGAAAACAAAAAAACCCACTCCTTTCTAACAACATTTGTTTAAAGACTAACTAATAAATTAAAGTAAGTCATTATCCTACAAGAACAAAATCTATTTTTTCTTTTTTTTTCAGAAAAGTTCCTTTATTTCCCCAGCTAAAAGAAAACATGAAAGAAAAGACAAAATAAAGCCACAAAAATGAGCCATACTGGAGTACACAACAGGCCCTT
>VZTN01018467.1:129473-178051 GCA_013400515.1 Erpornis zantholeuca
TCTTCCCAGAAAGCAAGAAGGCAGAACTGGGCAGAGCTGCCTCATTGCATTTTACTTTTAGGCGTAATTTTTTGATTTTTAAATCACCTCTTCAGTTTACCTGTGGTGTTCCTCTCCCATTAACTGAAGTGGTCTCAGGTGTTTTATTCCCTTGCTGACAGGACTCATGTCTCCAGCTTCTCTCTGAGTACTTTAATTAACTTTGAGGACTACCATGAGCCTGACTTATCATAAGAGTGAAAGGTTTTGTGTCTCTGAAAAGATGCAATCATTAGTGCAAAGAGCTACATTTGTTTTCTTCAATAGATTTTTGCTCAAAAACTCTTCCCTCCCATCTCCTTTCACCTATGTGCTATTCCATATGCCCTCCAATTCTGTTTTAGTTAGTACCTAAAAATCTTCTGCTCTTTTATCATACACAAGATAAAAACTAGTAAATTGTCTTCTTAACAGCAAGTTATAACACAACCACTTTACAGTCACAGGGCAACAATACTCACAAAGACTCATCTTTGCATTAAAATGTTGAAGGACAATTCCTGTGTGTCTATTTATATGCTTTCAGAAAATTCAATTTAGAAAAGACCAAGAGCTGAGAATACAGGACTCAGAAGTCATCCTATTATTCTACCACCTCAGACAATTCCTATCACATTTTTTTTTCCTTTGGTTTCTTCCCTCACATTAAGTTTGTGGGAAGGGGAAAGGTCCAGGTATTAAAAAACCCCAAGCCCTCCCACACTGATTCCTGGCACCAGGTGAGGGCTTCAGGCACACAGAGCAACTAAACCAAGATACTCATCAGGAAGGGCTCTTCAGGAAAGGAAGCCAGGTGATATCACATACCCACACACAAATAAACTAAAGCCATTATACCATTGATCTCAACTACAAGTCTTTTCACAGAAGAAATTACATTGTTATCAAGTAAGTTCATGCATTAAATGCATTTTTTTCTGGTTACCTATTATTCATAATGGTATTTGACCTGGAATCTGCCTGCAGGTCTGAGGTGGAGATCGGAACTATTTACACAGCTAGGGGTTAAAGATGGAAATGGGGTTAAAGGAGCAAGGAAATGGGATCAGAGAAGCATAGTGTCAGAACAGCTGCAGAACAACACCTCTAAACACATTGGTTCACATAAATTTTCCTCCCACACACCCTCTCATTTCTGACAAAGGTAAGGGGTCACACGACTGAGTCCATTAGGAAGATGCTCTTGGAGCTTTACTCTTCTATCAGAGATTCATCAACCAAATCAGGGAAGAAAACCAGCAAAAACCTCTCATATTGATCACAGTACCTTTCCTTGCTTTCTGTGAAGGTCCCTGAAATGGTTCAGGCAGGCAAGACAAGACAGGAGAGAAAGGCAGATGTCTTGTGGACAGAAGACCTGAGTTCATTTCTTCCCACAAGAATGCCTCTTTGTGCTTGGGCAAGTCAATACATTCCTCGACTGAAGGACAGAGATTACACTGCTTCACTAAGAAGGAGAGAGAATTAGACCATGAGCTCCCCATACGTTAGCAGGAAGAATTTATTAATCTTTTACAGAGTAATTTCACACACGTTGTCTTATCCTTCCAGTGAGTCAGCAAGCCTGTGCTCCCTCTTCCTCTCCATGGGCTGGAGGCAGTGCTCAGAGCTGGCTGTGCTGGTCAATACTGCTGGAACTGGGCAATAGCCAAGAGAATCTGCCTGGCAGGAACTGTTCCACCCTCAGCTAACTACTACAGGAGACCAATTATACTTTCTCTGGGTTGGTTTTACACAGATGTCACACGCTGTGTTTCTTCATTACATTTGTTAGATGGATTCTTAGAAAATAGCTAATGTGTTCCAAGTACAAGCCTATGCAACAGATCAAGATGTTTTCACCAAGAATTGTTTGCACTGTTCTTTGTAATTTATGCAGTTAGTCATTTGCCTTTTCTATTCTTCCCTTAGAGAAAACTCCTTGGATATAAGACTACATTGTCTCCAATGAGAGCACATCTTATCACAAACGTAAATTCAGTCACAGGGCTCTGCACTAAAGACTTCTTAACCTGGTCACAAGATGATACTTGGAACTGAGAAGAAAAACTGCACCCAGGAGCCATGTGAGCATACAGGAGACTTGCTTATACAAAATCCAAGGTGTACAGAGATTCCAGCTGTAGTTCCAGTTTGAGTTAGTCCTCAAACCATGATAAATCAGCCCTCGTCAGGTCTGCCTGCTGCCGTACATTTATACAAGTGCAACCTAGCTTGCTGCTCAAAAATGGTCTCAGAAGGCCTTATACCTCTCTGATATACCTCTGGATCTCAGCATCTTCCTTGTTTCATTGAAACTTGGAAGAACTGAGAGCTGAGGACTGTAGGACTTCCCCTCTGGATATAAACATATCAGACTTATTTAAAACTGTTTGATCCAGATTAATAAATCCTGGCCACAATGTTGTAATAAAGTCTAGAAGTGAGATTGTTGCTGAAATTGTGTTTTCTTGTAGACCAAGTTAGCCACTGAAAACAGTTTTCCAGAGATCCCAGCTTGAATGGCGAAGCCCCACATGCCCTTTTTTAATTTTCCAAAGGTAGATGGATGAGCTAAAGAGTCTCCTTTGTTTCCACTTTCAGGTTTGCTACACAGTGGAAGTTCTTAGTACTGGGGACCACACAGTGATGATACCACCAGCAATATTCACAAGAAAATCAAGGTGATGATGTTATTCCACAAAAGATTCAGTAAAGTGAAAAAGAGTTTTTCTAGAAAGTAAGCAGTAAATAAACCTCGGGGAAATATAGAGCACCTTATGTTCCTTAAATTAGTCAAGCGACTTTTTATTTGGGGCTGCATTTCAGCCCAAAGTATCAGCTTATATCAACTGCTGCTAATTTACATTTCTGATTGCCTATTTCAAACTCTCTGCTTAGAAAGAAATAACAACTGAGCCTGACTGTATTTATTTTATATTAGCCAGTATTCTTCGTTCTGGATTCTTTCAGATACCATTTCTCCTTCTACAAGGCTTTGGCCCTGTTAAAAGCAAGTAACAAAATGATAGTATATAATATTAATGATAATGGAAAATTGAATTAGGTTGTTACAGTCATCAGCACTATCATCTCAATACTTCTGTGCTGAAACACAAGCTAACTTCTGAAATTACTTATGTGTCTTCCTTAAGCAGGGAATCTATTGTTTTTTGCATGGCCTTTAGTAGAAGTCTTACCTTGAAGTAAAAAATTCATGCACTGTTGCTAGGAGGCTCAAAGGAAAAAGCATGATTCAGATCCAAGACATCCACAGAGCTTCTTGCAGGTCCTAGAAGAACTACTGACAGTCCTTCTGCCTGTACAAGGTATCTGGCTTTCATGCAATGCATCTGTTTGAGCAGGACTAAGAGAGAAAGATATCAGAATATTCAGAATAATTCCTACAAGGAGTCAAAAGAGTTGGATTAGGACTGATACAGAGAGGAACAACTCGCAAAGTGTCAACCACTATTAGAAGAAAACATTAGAGCTTCCCCCAAGAATCAAGTAGGCCACCAAGGTTTTTGGAATCTGCAGCAACCTGTGGTTCAACAGCTACATTTATATTCACCAGAATCAGTGCAGAGCAGCATCTGTCACTGCTGGACAGGCTGAGAACAGGGGGGTGTCGAACCTTACCTACGAGCTATTTCTTAACTTTTTTACAGTCCTCCTGTAGTGCACCCTGGCAGAGCAAACCACAACTTCTCCCTTCCCCATGATCCCATGTGCAACTCCAAACCAGCTGTAGCACACATTGGATTCCAGGGGACAGCAGGTGGGAAAGAACTGCATCATCCCCATGTCAGAGCTCTGCCTGTTGCAGCAGTGGCCCCATCTGCAGTAGCATTTCCTCATGGCAAAGTGCCTCAGAAAGGACACTAAGACATCTGCAAACTGGGGAGGTAATCCCCCCAAACAGCCTCCTTTCCACATGGTCAGATGAGACCACTCAGTTCCATATCCCTTCTAAGAAAAACACAAATAGAAAAGGCAAACAGTGCTAAGCACACACAAGTGTCACTCTCTCGAACCCTTGAGTCCTTGGCAAAAGCTGAAGATTTACAGTGATGATGCTCCCATGAGGCACCACTAGACACTTCCCACCTCCTCCAGTTTCTTGAGTCAAATCATTTCTTGATCTTTTTCATAATGAGGAGAAAAAAAATAGCTCTTCTTTAAAGAGTTTTTCACCCAAAAAGGCATGGTAGTTGTGGGTGTTCTTTGTTTGGGGTGGTCTTGTTTTGGTTGGTTGTGGGGAGCAGGCAAGGTTTTGGGGATTTAGGGGCGGGGTATTTTTCTTTGTTAGTTTTGTTGTTTTGGGGGGATGGTTTGATTTTTTTTATAGTTTACTGTTGTCTCATGAAGAAAATCTCACAACAGACATCTCTGTCATCTTGGCAGTGGATCTTGGTAGCAATGGAATCTGTTAGTCACACAGAGCTAAATAGTTCAGATAGCTTTCAGCACATATTGCTGGGATTTACTCTTTAAAAGGCAGGCTTTTTATAGATGGAATTAAGGTTTTTTTAACCAGGGCTTGTGACACATAGTTGTAGGCAGCATTGAAGTCCTATTGAAGCAGCTTTCAGCAGCACCAAGTCAGTCGTGTCGGACATGACTCCATGTTCTTTAGCCTACTCAGAAGAAATCCAGTTATTTACTGCTTCTGCAGAGGTTCTGAGAACCACAGTGTATTCCTAGAAGACACAGTCATTGCACAAAAAAGAAAAAAAAAAAAAAGAAAGTCCTTTCTACTTCTTTTAACTGTGCTTGGATCAATCTTCACTACACCAGTGCAGAGAAGAACTTTCAGATACAGACTAAAAAAATCCATCATACTGTATAAAATAACTTGAATACCATGAGGCAGATCGCTCGAAGGTGACAATATCTTCACTTGTCTGTTCCTGACATCTCCAGAATAACAATTCTGAAAATAATTTTCATTAGAGATCTCTATCTGTAAGAAAAACCTGACCATGGTACAAAAGCCACAGTTTGCTTAGCCTTGTTTGTTTTTTCTTTGTATAGTCAAGAAATAATGTCTTCAGACCTTTAACCTTACAAAGCTGAACTTGATTCATATTGTAGTCAATAACTTTGAAGTTAAAAGCTTTACTCTTTTGAGTTATTCTAGATACACGCTCAAGTGCTTATATGTTCAAGGTCTAAGTTAAGACAAAGTACTTCAACACTGAACATAAACTACAGTAGAGTGTAACTAATCATTTGCTTTACATCTGTTGCCACAAAGAAAGGAGAATTGGAGAATTAAAGTACATTCTGTTACTGCGAATTTAACTTCTTGTTCTTTATCCTTGTAAACCTAAATAATGGAAAGCAACAACCTTCAACTATAATGGACTACAATACTGAAAGCCATGCAAATCCATATACAGATTTAAAGGGAAGCAAGAGAGGTGCTTCAAAATACACATCTTGTTTTGTATCAGAAATTGTGTGACCAGCAAATTGTCCCCCTGTACCCAGCACTGGTGAAGCCACACTTTGAGTGCTGTGTCCAGCTCTGGGCCCCTCACTCCAAGAAAGACACTGAGCAGCTGCAGCAAGCCCAGAGAATGGAACAGAGCTGGAGAAGGGTCTGGAGCACAAGTCTGATAAGGAGCAGCTGAGGGAGCTGGGAGTGTCTAGCCTTGAGAAAAGGAGGCTCAGGAGGGACCTTATTGCTCTCTACCTGAAAGGAGGGTGTATCCAGGTGATGGTTGGCCTCTTCTCCCAGGCAACGAGGAAGAGGATGAGAGGAAACAGTTCCAAGTTGCACAAGGGGAGGGGTATTAGCAAAAATGTTTTCACTGAAAGTGTGGTCAAGTGTTGGAACAGGCTCCCCATGAAAATGGTGGAGTCATCATGCTCCTGGAAGCATTCAAAAACATGCAGATGTGGAGCTTAGGGAGGTGGCTTAGTGGTGGATGTGGCAGTGCTAGGGGAATAGTTATACTCAGTGATCTTAAATATCTTTTCCAGTATTAATGATTCTATAATTTTATTCTCCACATCGGCGTAAGAACTGGTGGATTCACACCAGAACTCCCCCCTTCTCCTCATTTAGGTGTGATTCTTCACTCTTTCATTGATACAGTCTCTATTTCATCATGGTTTCCAAATAAATAAGATGTGGATCTGCCCTTTCTCCCTAGCATTACAATAATCCAAATAGGCCTTTACCCACACTCAGTAATAGAGAAAAGAAAAGCATTTATTCTGCCTTTATTACTAACACAGACTGATACACATTTAACACACAACTTCTTAGATGGGGCAGAGACACCAGGGATCATGTGGGAACTGCCTCACCAGCCAGAACTCAAAGCACCAAGCCCTCTGTCAAGTGAGATGTGAGTCATCACAGTCAAAAGAGATAATCAGGTTAGCAGATTTTATGCTGAATACATTTGATATAATTTTTAAGTTTCTCTTCTAAAACTTTGGTTCCCCAGAGAATGATCATTTAAGTGGTTGAGAGATACGATTAAAAACATGAAATCATTGACATATGCTGAAACTCAAACTCTAATATCCAAGGAAGAAAAGAAAGGTATTTCTTAAAGCATATTCAAAGCTCCTGTTATAATGCCTTTGGTTCATTATTTTTACTTTCTTCTTTCAGTGGTGTTGTCTCCCACATGCTCCACAATAACTGAATGCTTCTAGGTATTAAAAGGTTAAATAGAAAAAGGCAAGTACCAAGCACAGGTACCTTAATAATTAACCAGTTTGTCTCCCACATCAGAAGCCAACACGTTCTACAATCCCTGTATCAGACTATCCACTTTAAATGCAAAACACTTCAAATGGATAAAACACTCCCGAGGCTGAGTTTACTCATCTCAGAAACCCACAGTATGAGAATCCAAGTTTGCTCCTAAAATAATGAAAGAGAAAAATTTAAATTTCAATTTTTACAGATACCCTGATAAAAGCTCTGTCTGTTGCAAGTTAAGGTAGAAAAACCTCATTAGAAAGGCTCCCAGCTTTTCTATATGCCTGTAATCCAAATAAATCAGGAACCTCAGATCAAATTCTCTAATAGAATAATTGCTTTATACATTGTCCTTACTTTAATAAAGCTAAAGTAAAGCACAAGCTTGTTCAGACTGTTACTCACTTGTGCTTTTCCACTCAAGAGAGAACACTTTGTGCTTATCTTCCTTTATTTTAAGGGACTGGCTTTTGCTAGGTGCTGCTGCACTTAATTGTTTCTGCTGGTGTAACAAGGACTTTCCATCACCTCCTGGGGCCTGATTTTCCCACTCTTCAGCTAAGAAGGACCTTTCCCAGGAAAGCTGTCATGTTTAGTTTTTAAATACTTCTACTTCAGCAGCCCTATAGCTAGAGGAATTGCTTTGTGTATCTGTTGTATGTAGCATTAATTAAATGCTTTGCCTTTCAACAGGTCTCTGACCTTTGTTTCTCTCTGGGTAAGGAGCCATCACTGGCAGATGTTACCTCTGCTGGATTTGGGAGTTAAGTAATTGCTAAAAACGTGTTCTTCAGAGAGCTTGGTGCCAAAGCAGAGAGCCTGCTGCTGTCCAGCCTCACCCAAACCCACCCACGTACCTCCCAAATGCTGGCTTCCTTCTTTCTCTGTGCTGTAGTGTGCTCTTGGGGCATTTGCCTGTTGAAGTTTCATTCAATTTCTTTTCTGTTCCTAGTTGCTGTTTAAAGACTTGATTTCCAGGTATGTTTCCTATTGTTCCTATGTTAGGAACACCTTTATGGATTGCTGTCCATTTTGTCCATTTGCTGCCCATTTTTTGAATTTACTCTGTTTCCTTGCATGTTAATTAGGCTAACAAAAAGTGAAGAAGGATCTCTGGGCCTGATAAAGGAGGTAGCCCTCTCCTTTAATAGCACAGAAATAGCAATAAGCAGGAATAGAGCCTGTTAAAAAAATCTTCACCTTGTTTTCCTTTCTTTTGATTCAATCAATATAGCAAAATTCTTAGAGAGGGGTGAGTTTGGAACCTATTTTATAAACTTACTTTTAGAATAAAGTAAGAAGAAAACCATCTTCTATGGCTGTCATGGGTTGAATAGAGAATAATAAACCAAGCTATGCAATGTATTTCCTTGGGGATATCCTGTCAGAATATCTTCAGAATTTTCAGCATCACTGGAGTTTGCAAGGGATTGTTAAAGCTGCTGTTAAACAGCTGGTAAATCAGAGCAACACTCTATGGTGTGTTAGTGGTATCAGTAGGGACAAAATCGAGCAATAATTTGGGTTTCGTGCAGGACAATGAGAAGAAAATAAAAGATCCTTCTATGTAAGTGATGTGGTCTTTTCTCAGATGCCTGCCAGGGGAATATAACTGAAGAGATAAATACAAGTCATTAAAATGCCTAATGAAGGAAGAAAAAAAATCCTCTGCAGCAGATAGATGGACTTAGATTTGTTGCTTTTTCTATTCCCCCTAAGCTGCTATTCAAATACATATGGATCTGCTATTTTCAATGTTCTGATCTTTATTTCTGTGTCACTGTCATTAAAAAAATTTAAAGGAAAGATAAAAGCTTAAGCAATAGGAATGAGTAAGCACACACCTTCAAGGATAGGCTTTGTGTTACATTAAGGTGCCAAAATAAATCCAAAATCTGCTCCTTCACTGCTTGTCTTACAGATACCTAATGGTTTGGTGAGAGAAAGGGTGAATTATAAATAACTGAGCAGAGAACTTTCCTTGTATAAATTATTCTTGTTTTAAGACATACAGTATAGTCACCACTGTTACTTTTGTACTTATATATATTTTTACTTCTATCCCTTTGAGTATTAAATTAGTCTCTTAGGTCTTTCTATACTGTGCAGTTTCTTCTGTTCTGATGGGCAAATTTGTTACACTAGCAGCTAACACTTTTCCTGAGCTCTGGGGAAATAAAATTTCATTTTTATCAAGTGGCAGAGGAAAAAAAGGGGCAGTAGATAAATATCAAATTTTAAGTGCAAATTATTAATGTCCCAAATAAATACAATTCAATAGATAGTTAAACCTGCCTAACTGGAAGGGTCTTTTTAGTTTGTTTTCTCAAACCATTTCTACTATCTCAGGTAGTAAGAAACAGAAAAGCAGTTTTCCAAGGATATTTGTTATGTTCCTGAAACCTCCTGCTACAGAAATTTAATACATTTTAAATATGAATTTGTTTCTTCATGAAAAAATATTCTTATTCTGTGAAAGTCTTTAAAACCTTTTTCTTTTAAGAAAACTAAGTTTATACCTTCCACAATGTGTCATTTCTCTCTCCCACCCCCTAGAAAATGGATTCAGGATGTTTTGGTTAAACATGCTGTCTAATTTCAGCAGACTTTGACTGAGTGCTAAAGGATTCAAAAGTTTTAATTTTCTCCAATTTTCATTTAAGTAGGCAAGTAGTTGGATAGAAAAAAAGAAAAAAAAAAGCAAACCCAACTGTTATCATTTTTACTGAGTGAGAGAATCATCAGAAGAATCAGAAGTGAGAGAAGCATCAGAAACTTCTTCCCTAGTACACATCAAAGATGCAGTATTTGGGATTTTTCAGATACAGGGAAATCTTCAATTTGCACTGTATTGGATGCTGAGAATCTAACCCCAGGAACTCCACTTGAAACCAAGTTTTAGTTATGGTTTTTCTAGAACTCTTGTGTAAAATGTTCTTCCCTGCCCAACGTAAGACCTCAGGCAGACAGCCTCAGGTATAGTCAGTGCCAGAGAAATTGTCATTTAAGCAACTGGCTGAGGCTGAGCTGGACATGGGATCTCGTGTGGAGGCTGGGAGGACTGGGCAGGGAGAGATTTCTCATTAGAGTCCAAAAACCCTTCAAAAAGATTAATATTTCTCAAAGCTGAACATAAATTCCAAAATCTCCTCCCATCCTTTGTTCTAGTTTCATGAACCTATGCTTAAAGCAAAGCAGACACTTTATCAAGCTGAAACTTTATTAAGCAGCAATTCAGGATGTTGGGAAGTGTTCTGTTGAGTTGGAGCTTTTATATTTCATCAGCTGATGCAACAGAATACTGAAAAACTTGCTGAGTTAACAGTGGACACTTTGTAAATCATGTATTTCTCTATTTGCTTTTTGAATCTAAGGAGTATAATCATCGATATACTTTGTTTTTTAGTTAATTTCTTAAATCTGTATCCCTCCTGGATTTTGCAAGGAATTTGCTGCCCTCTGTTGTCCAGTTGGATTAAATGTGACACAGGAACTGTATCAACAACGGCTTCAGTCTTCAAGAACTTTGCTAGGGACGTGTATATATTTAGATATGTATTTCTTAAGCTCTGAACCTTTATAATGCAACAATTGAAATTATGTCGGGGTTTTTTATTTCAGAAATACTGGCTGAAGATGATACAGCTACTTTTATTGAGAAAAAAAATGGTGCTGTGCATAATCTATTATTTGTTACTTTCTCTTTATAGAAAATAAAATGGGTGAATGCATTTGAAACTATGTGTAATGTCATTCATTACTTCTGCAATGTTTCACATAACAAATCGCTGTTAATTCAGGGACTTGTGCACTATGCCTGGTAAATTGTATTCTTTTGAACTCACACTGCACTTTTATCATATTGAAAAGCCTGAGTGAATGCCCTTGCCCCTGCACTCTACTTTTCATGAGCTGGCAAGCAAAATCATGCAACATAAAGCTTTTTAAAGCTTTAAAAAAGTTTTTGAATTTTTAAAAAAATTTTTAATTAAGTATGTAATACCTAATCATGTAATTCTCTCTCTGGGAGCCAGAAAACCTGCTGAAGTCTCAAAAAGCACAAGCAAGAAACCTACAGCAACTTTGTATCTGTCAAGGCAGAGACTTGCTTTCCTACCCTTTCTGTGAGTGTCACCAATCTGTCTTGAAAGATAAACAGGATTAGTTGTTCACAATATGGAATTGCAAACTATTTCTTGGCAAAAATGTCCTCTAGTTAAAGCTGCTATCAAAGCAAGAATATATCCTGGCAGGGTAAAGAGCTGAACAATTAGCAAGGACTGCATTTAACAGATGGATTTTATATTTATGTAGTTCCTGCTGGGAAACACAGAGGCATTACTGAGACTGCAGCATGTGTGAGTTACTGAAAAAGAGTAGTGGTTAAAGAACTATATTTATACAACAAGTCCTGAAATCCAGGAAGAGCTTCCTTAAACATCCACCCACAGTTGTTAATATCTTAAGCCAAAGGTTTTGCTGCCATTTCACAGTTAACCCATTGAAACATTTGGTCTTTGTGGGACTGTGTCTTTTGTTTGGTGCTGCATCTCTGGGAAAAGGGATGTGTAGGGGTACAGCAGCAGGTGCTACATTCTCATGAAAGTTCCCAAGTTTTCCTTTGGCCCAAGTCAGTTCTTGAGCAGAATCTGAGCAGGTCTGGATGATGAAATCTGGCACTAATTTCAATGCCAAGGTGAAAAAATTATTTTTAAGGAATTACTCTATGCTTATTTCTGTTCCTCCCTTAAAACAGGATTTCAGGGATGACAGTGATTGCCAGTTTGATAGCAATGGCATGGGGTTAGACATTTAGTCTTTAAGTGCTTATCTACAGCTTATCTTCTTGGAGATAGGGTTCTTATGCAAAATTTGGAAATCCAAGAATTGTATAGCTTCCAACATTCAATAACCCCTTCTCAAATTCCTTCTAGAATGTTTTGTCAGACCATGCTCGAGTAGAAAATATGTAGCAGCAAAGTTTGTGCTTTTGCTATCAACAGGATTGTATATTTTGCTTTCTCCTTAAGGAAAAAGCAAAGGATCATTTATACAGCAACTTATGTAAACCTAAAAATACTGACTTTTCTTGCCTACTGTTCAAATTTCTCCCTGGACTGTATGTATAATCCTTAAACAATATCTGGACTCCAGAAATTTTAAAGTCAATAGAGCTGATCCTTAATTAAATGGAAATGCTCCTATCTGGGCAGATCAAACTTACCTTTTTAATTGCTCAGAAGAAATTAATTTGATTCCTTTAAAAAACCATCATGTCACAAACTTAATTGCTTTCTTCACTGAATGTCTTTAAGTAGGTGTCAGTGAAATCTTTCCCACTCACAAGCCAGTAATCCTGCAGAAAAAAGACTAGAAATTTCTGGGGTTTAGCATATTTCAAACTAATTTACACACACAAGAGAAAAACCAAAGAAATCTAAAACCAGTGTCATAGCAAATGCTCTGTCTGCTTGTTAAGGCAATATGTGTTTTCAATAAGAAGAAACTCTGAAAACTGTGATTTGTCTGAGGTCAAGTTCATGTACCTGGGTCCAGTATTGATCAGTGCTGCTTAAGGAAACAATAATCCAGAGGATTTCCAGCAAATGCACTATGCAAAGCATCCCTGTGCACAGCTCCTTCAGCTCTTCATTCTCTGCACTCCACAAGCAGTGTGCAGTTCCATGAAAGGACACTCCATGGGTGTCTGGATGAGACCCTGCTGAACACCAAAGCTCTTTGCTTACCTGCAGAAAATGATTCCTCTGGTCTATGGTCACTGCTTCTTAGAAATTGGCCTGTGGGTGCTGCTGGCCCTGTGCTGCTGTGGGTGTTGCAGTGTGTGATACCAGAGGGTCACTGTCAGACTCCTAATCAGAGATTGCTTTGCTGTCACTCTATTCATAGGATCCTAGAACGGGTTGGGTTGGAAGGAATGGTAGAGATCATTTAGCTTGAACCCCCTGCCATAGGCAGGGACACCTTCCAGTAGACCAGGTTGCTCCAAGGCTCTCCAACCTGGCCTTGACACTTCCAGGGATGGGGTATCCACAGCTGCTCTGGGCAACCTGTGCTCGTGCCTCTTTGCCCTCATGATAAAGAATATCTTCCTAGAATCTAACCTAAACCTCCCCTCTTTCAATATACAGCCACTCCCCATGTCTTGCCACTTCCTGCTCTTGTCAAAAGTCCTTCCCCACCTCTGTGTAGGCCCTTTAGATAATGAAAGTCTGCTGTAAGGTCTCCCCAGAGCCTTTCTTCTCTAGGCTGAGCAACCCCTGCCTGTCTTCAAAGAAGAGGTGCTTCAGGCCCTCTGAGCATTTTTTGTCCCTCCTCTGGACAGTCTCTAACAGGTCCATGTCCTTCTAATTCTGGAGTGTCCATAGTTGAACACAGTACTCTTGTATTTGTCCATTACTGGACCTTATTAATTTACTTTTCCTTGGACTAGCCAGTTTCTCTCTAACTACCTTCTCAGTTTAAAAGCAGTTTGTCCTTCCTTGGCCCCTTATGAAGGTGCTTATGGCAGTATAGAGAGAAGCAATTCTGGTTTTCAGATTCTGGATTTCTATGTGTCATGTGGATAATAACTTCTTTGTCATGCTAAACTAAATGTGTTTGGAGCCATCTGCTGTTCTAAAAGTGTCATCTAGTTGAGTATAGGAAAACTCACCCCTTACCACTTTCCTTCGCCTTCTGTTATAGTTTAACTCCAGGCAGAACTAAGTACCACACAGCCACTTGCTCATTCCACTACCCCAGAGGGATGGGGAGGAGAATCAGAAAAAGCTAAAACTCGTAGGTTGAGATACAGTTTAATAATTGAAATCGAGTTATTATCTGTAATGATAATAATAATATTATTTTTATATAGAATCAAAAACACATCACTGTACCTGCTACTAGGAAGAAACTTAAATCTATCCCAGCTGAAGCCAGGACACCTTCTTAATCACCTATTGTTACTTCTGCTTTTACATGCACATTGGATTTTAATTTCAGTTGTGTTGTAAGGCTGTATAATTTAATGAGAGGACTCCATTATTTTAAAGGTTTTCCCAACCTAAATGATTCTCTGATTCTGTGATTCCCCTTGATCAAAGTCTCACCATTTCTTTGTAAAACCAGTACTCTATACTTCAGTTAGCCACTAAGATTTTAAGCATAAGTAAAAGCAATAGGAAGGATGAAAATTTTTGCCAGTTTCTTGTGTGCTTATGCATATATAGATATGGATTTCCTGTTCCATACATTCAACAATAACATTTTAAAGGGTTTTGTTAACTTAAACCATTTTCTGCTGTTTCATTTCTACAAGGTAGGCTGAACTTGCCCCATCATGTTTCTGCAGCCACTGCAGAAGACTCCCAGCACTTTTTGCAATTCTAATGGGTGAATGTCTGCCTGATGGATTAAGGTCCTTATAGTCTCCATCCATAACTTAATTGAGCTGAGTCAGTCTGAGCTCTGAAGCTCTTCTTGAAAATGAACTCTTATTAAGGGTAAATAAAGTGTAAGTATAGTACAAATAACCAGAAAGTGCACTAGCTACACTCTGGAGATGGAGCTCAGGCTAGGAACACAGATAGAAATAAATGTCCATCTCCTTGTCATCCAGGTTAACAAGTGTAGGGAGGTGTGATGCAGGAATTGCCACTGTGCAATATACTTAACATATCTGCTGGTATTTTCATGGGATTTCAAGAGTTGGCTACTGCACCAAGAGCTTTGGGTATGGCTTCCTAAATATTCCTTGCCTCCCTCCATTTGAGTCTTAATGTACTCTGTATAAGCAATTATTTCCAAAAAATTGCTTAGTAATTCAATTTGCTTTGCTTTAATGGTAGAACAGCAAGAGTTATGGATAAAAAGGCAATAGATGTGATATCTTCTGACTATAGTGAACTTCAGTGGGAGGACAGCATGATGTTTTCCTAAAAAAAGCAAAGGAAACTTTTGCCTTGATAGAACTTCTGTGGGTGGATATGAAACTTGTCAGGAAAAATATTTGAGTAGCTCTCAGTATCTTAGTGTCAAAATGTAAGAGGTGCATACAACCTGTCTCCTGCTTGGTTCAACAAACCTGTCTGTTGCAGATGGGACAAAACTTGCAGTTCTTAAGAACATTGGAGGCCAGGATTAGAACTCAGTGTGACCCCAGCAAAGCAGAGAGAGATGGGAATTGGTTGGTAAGACTGTCTGGAAAAGTATGTGTGGGATAATGTTGCCACACAGGGCAAAGCTGATTTAACAACATCCTGCTGCATCAACACACCAAGGTGTATAAATTACCTACCCTGAAATATAGGGAGTGTTCTTCTCTGCTCCATGCTGGAATACTCTTTTTGGGTTTCTGTGCTGAATGGATCCTATTTCAAAACAGGCCTGGTGAGAATGGTAAGAATTCACTCAGAAACATGAAAACAGACTCAGAAAGGCTGGAGAAATCCCAGAAAAACCAGGACAGGAGCTGATGTTAGATAGCCTGAAGGAAAAAGACATGAGATGAGAACTGAGACACACATAGAGACAAATACAGAAAAGCCTATTGAAGGAAAAAAGGGAATAACCCATTCTCTGGGTCTGTGGGTCTGTGGCTGAAAGGACAAGTAACAAGAAAAAAATCCCAATAAAAATTTAAATTTGATCATATGCAAAATTGAAATTAATCTGTAACCCTAAATTCTCTTTCTCAATAGATTACTCATTCTCCAGAAGTTGCTTCCAAGTGTAGTGTGTTTCACTAATGCTAACAGGGATTGCAGTACCACCCACCAGAGTGTTTACTTCTGTCCAGCCTGCTCTGCAAGACCCCTCTTTAAATACAGCAATGAGATACAGTTGTACAGAACTTGACTAGATAACTTCAACTCTGATTTCTCTTTTGCCCAGGGCTGGTTTTGTCTGGTCCTTTCCCCCACTATTTTATCTCTTGTCTAAAAAGAATATAATTTACTACTCATAAATTTGTTGAGAAATTTAAAAGTATTATCTTCATACTTTGATTAGAGAATTGGTTGAAGTTGCTGCCAATGAATGCATTTTGAAGAGCTAGGAACAAGAGCTGGAGAAATGCAAAATGTATAAATCTAGCTAAGAGGCAGTCTAGCAGAAGACCTGGAGCACAACTTGCTCCTCCCAGAGACCACAGAGAACTCTACTGCTGCATATTTAACTGCTCTGGAGAGATGTTGATGCTGATTGTTTGGAAGCAGCAGCACTTTCCAGTCTGAAATTCCCTGTTTACTCCTTATCTAGGGCCACATAATAAGAGGAACTTGCTCTGAACATCGAAGTCATTTTGGGAAGGCTCAGAGCAATTCAATTTCAGCAGTTTGCAAGTTGTACGTGAGCTAAGGACGATGGATGATGTTAGTGCTCCACTGTTTCACTTTAACACAATTTATTTGGGCTAGTACCTGATCCA
The DNA here is from genome assembly GCA_013400515.1 of Erpornis zantholeuca. Lineage (NCBI taxonomy): Eukaryota > Metazoa > Chordata > Aves > Passeriformes > Timaliidae > Erpornis > Erpornis zantholeuca. The sequence goes on from VZTN01018467.1 coordinate 145,646, forward strand.
GTAAAGCTCAAGAACTGTTATCCTCCTTTGGTCATCAGTTAGGTTAGTGATCATTGCTGGGCTGGGCACATAAAATGATCCTATTCGTCTTCCAGGGTTTAAGATCAAACAACAGTTCTATAATCTCTTCAAAGAGCTCTGTTAAACCTATGTATTATAAGATCATGTCTCATTTTTCTTTTCTAGACCTACATGTTCTAGAAGGTGTTAGTGCTCTCAGCTTGGTCTTGAGGAATACATTCTGGCTATTCAACAGAGCTGCTACTTATAACAAAACAAAGCAATCCAAAATAGCTGTTCAAATCCCTATTAGCTTCATCAAAGTCCAGGTGAAACTAAGGTCTCCTAACTTCATGGAAAAATCTGATATACTGAAAAATTTATTTCATCCCAACGGAAAATTAAGAGTCCACCTTATCTAACACATTGCAATTTTTAAAAAAAATTGATATCTTTCCCCTTTCGTGTCGCAACATTTAGAAATTATATAATATGTAAGTTTTTTAAAATTATTTTGAGGGCAAAACTGAATCTAAAGTATTCACTTTCAGTCTAAGCAATATTTCCCAAGAGAACCTAATCAGCAAATTTTAAGCCAGTATATTTTGTGCCTTGAAAGGGTTACTCACTTTATTTTCCTCCCTCTCACATTTTTATCCATGACTCTTGTCTAAGGTACTATGACTGTGCAAAAATGGGGCAAGAGAGCAGCTCCCTCAAGGAGGATGCCTAATAAAGAGCATTATTGCTAAGGTCCATATCATGGTGGACCTTGGATGGGGCAAATGCAGGGCAATAACAAGAGGAGCCCTTGGCAAGGCTGGGTCCAGAGAGCACCTTCTTGGAGCCTGGGGTGTGGGTCAGCCCTGCACTGCTGCCAGGGCTCCCCACGTGTCCTGGTCCCAGGCACTGCTTCTGCTTTAATGGCCAGGACATCCCCAAGGAGGGGTAAGGAAATCATTTCCATGGTGCCACTTTAAAAGGAGGTAGAGAGATGTTCAGATGGAACAGCACAGATAAATTACATGGGCTCTGCTTTTACCATTTATTGTCAGTAAAGGAACAAAGGGCTTTAGAGCAGGCCACTGGACCTGATAGAGCTCTTCGATATGTGCTTATCACAGCAGCACCCCTGAGTCACTGCCCAGCACTGTCAGAGGCAGAAGAGCTGCTTGGCAGTATCAGCAGGATAATTCTAAGTGAAGCAGACATCTCTCCTGCAATTAGCTGCTCTGTTCCCCCTTCCTTTACTCTTTTCCCTGCCTTCCTCCTCTTGCAGCTCCTGTAGAAGATTTGGAGAGTTCCTGGGTGAGAAAAGTTTGGTTTTAGCTGAGAGGGGACAGTCTTCAATACATTCTTCTCTTGTCTTTGGAGGCACAGAGCTCCTCAGAAAGAAAAAGTTTGATCATCAGGAGTTTGTGCCACTTGGTTGTGAACGAGGGAACTGCACTGTCCTAAGCTATATGGGTATTGTTTCAGCGTCACAGGTTAGGAGTTTCTTTGATATTTTCTGCCTAAAAATACAGCACACTCTGTGAAATTTCACATGGGAACTGCAGTTTTGGGAGGTTGGGATGAGTTGTGGCCAGGTTGGGATGAGAAAGTACTGAGAAAGCTTTCCTTAGTCTCGGAAGCGTTGTCTATAAGTATTTGGTGGAAACAAATAAATACAAATTCCCTCCTTCCCCGCTCCGCCCCCTCCCAACCTTTTTTTAAAGTGTCTTTTACAGGGTGTGAGTGGCTTGAGCTCGCCGCTAGATGTCATGGGCGTTCCAGGAAAGGGGCGCGGGGTTCGGCTGCCCTATAAAGCCCCAGAACTATTGCAGACCTCCTGAAATCCGGGAATACAAGTATTTCTGATCCTTTTCGTCCTCAAGACTTGGATGTCAGAGATTAGGTGGAAACCACGATGAAATCAGGAACACACACGAGCGTCCTATAAGAATTTTTATTATTCTTTTTATCAACTGGCAATTTTTCACTAAGACAAATGCAAATACAAGAGTAAAAGTAGAGAGCCACACTTCTTTAATGGGTTTGCATTTCTTCGGCTGTTAGCTAATGTTAAACACACGGAATATTTCCAGATTGATTCTACAGAGGTTTTTATTTATGTCATAACCATCATCTAGTACAGGCAAGTACAGACATACATACACACACAGGCAGCACATTATCTGTTAATTCAAAACTTCTTTAAAGTGAAGGTAAATCATCCATTGACAAAAAGAGTGTTTTGATTTCTCTTTTTAGAGTGGCAGCAGTGTCTTGGGGTTGCAGTGGCAACAGTTATTTACAGAACAATGTAAAAACACACATTTTCATCCCTCTAAGGGCTGGACAATCAGTTGCATTTGAGTTTTAATAAATGCTAACTTCTTTTTTATTTCACCTGTATTAAGGCACAGAGTACAGTGTGTTTCATGCCATTCCACAACAAATACTGAGCCTGATCCCACGGGTGCTGCTTTCCTAAGCTTTGCTGAAAGCAAGCTGGTCATCAGCACTGTGCTAAAATTTGTGGAAGCCTGGTATTATAAGGAAAATTGAATGGTCTTCAGTATTTATAAATGGAAATTGAAGATATCGAATGTGTTTTTTTCCACAAACACACTGGTCAGGAATCCCGTTTCTGTTTCCAGAGGAATGATACACCTACATCAGGGCAACGACACATGGGGAAGCCCTACAGGTTTCCTCCCAAGCTCACAAAATACCTGGATCTGTGTGAGAGAAAAACACCTTGGGATTAGGAAACTAACCCAGTGTGCAATTTCTCTCTTCAAGTGAATAATTATATGACCATAAATCCATAAATCCTCTGCAAATTTATAGGAGTTTTCTAGGTCATTAAAACTGTAGTATACTTCTGCTTAAGAGAATGGTGGAAGCAAAGTGGATTAAATTTGTATTCCAACATGTAAACCAGATTAAATGAGTGGAAAATAAAATTCCCGTTGCAAAAACTGTTAAAAATAAAAGAGAAAGAGAGAGAGAGAAGAAAACAATCCCACTGTTTTTCTTTCAGTAGTTTTAGTCAATAAAAATTCTGAAACTGTTTAAGAAAATAAGAAGGTGTTCACAGGAAAAATAAATCCTCTTTCTTGAAGTATAAGAAACAAACCTAGTGTTCCCTAATTTCTTATACTAGGAGAAAATGCAAGTTACAGAGAGAGACATTTGGCAACCATCAATTCACAGTAGTCAGGAGACTGCAGATGACTCAGGGGTTCAGCTATAACAGATTGGTCACAGCTAAATATGCCCTTAATCCATCACTAAGAGTCCCTGGAATGCAGCAAGGTCAAGATTTAAAAAAAAAAAAATATTAAACATTAAGAATTTTAGGGCAAGGTTTGGAGAGAAACAGACATGTTGTCTTTTCAGGAACTTCGTACCTTCTGCCTTTAACATACTTTAGGCTAAATCAATGTTTTACGTCCTAGTCCAAAAACCTGCAGATCATGCAGTGGTATTCCTAACTTTATTGGAGAGTCACCACTTTAAAATCAGGTTGTTCAGTTACCCATATTAATTTTTGTTCATGTCTTTGTGTATTTCTGTCTTTTTTTCTTTCTCTCTCTTTTATTTTTTTCCCAGCTTACTTCCCCATTGCCTGTAAAGGAGCTGAGGATTGAACTGGTTCTACATTTCTACCTTTCTAAAATCCTGCAGAAAAATATCTTCCACCTTCCTCCATGGCGTGATGGAGGAAGGTGGAAGGTGCTAACAGAAGTATGTGAGCAGTAGTTTCAGGGGTTTGCATGCAGTTAGAAATCAGATTTTCACTAATTATTGTAAAATTTGAGGTGGCATTTCCAGTATTCTATCATGATCTGTATTTTACAGTGTGTCAAATTGAAATTAAGCCATATCTGCAAAGCAGAAGGGCTTTTTATGAGTAGCATCTGAATCCTTTTGTTCCCCAGAATATTACCCATGACAAAACATTATAAAAACTCTGGTTTAGAACAGGAGATGAACTAAGATCTGTCTTTACACATGGGTTTCTATGTTTTGGTGCAGCATGGAATGAAAGCCCTACTGATCTAAGGAGAGCCATCAATACACCATTTTCCCAAATAGCTACATGGATTTCTGCACAGTTCCTGTCTGCACACATCTTTCACCACAGTGGGCAGTGCAGCACCAGTTCAGGGAGTTCTGCAGCTACGTGGGCATTTTCCTGTCTCTCCCACACCACACTGCCCTGTATTACACTGCAATCTTAGTCTGAGTCAATCTTTCCAAGGACTATTATTTTATTTTCCCTGGCAAAAATATCAGATTTCCTTTTCCATTCTTCTCCTCAGCTCTTCAGGCCCTTGCTCTTTTGTTCTTGTTTGGATGTCTCCTATCTCTGCACATCATAGATCAATTCAGTGCAAGGTAAATCCACCCAGCATGTGATTCATTCTGCTCAGAAAGGAAGCTGTGAAGTGTTGACACTTTGAGACTCCCCATGTTTTTTAGCAACTGTTGAGACTTCACCACATGTGTGAAGTACCAGCTAGACTCCCTCCCTTTAGGTTTTGGGATTAAGACATGAACATCTGCAGTTATGGAGTTTGTATTTCCTCTGAGTAGGATTTATTGTGATGACAGTAAAAGTCCTGCTACTAGTCATAGAACTTTTCTTCTGTCTCTCAGCATCCTCACCTCATCCCCTGATGTCACCTCTCCCTGTTTTAAGTCATAATGCTCTGAAAAACTCTGCCTTCATGGGCTATTGTGAACTTCATGAGTAGGATGACATGAAGTGATTTTCCCCGCTTCAGCGCTTCATGGGAAAAGGTCAGTCACTCAGGCTTGGAGGGCAGGGGAAAATCTGCAAAGGTTGTTGTGAGAGAAATGATATTTTAGTTCCTGAAGAACCAAGAAGAATTTAGGTTCTAAATTGGTAGATGAATTGGTTCAGAAGAACCAATTTTAAAATTTAGTAGAATAAGTGATGCTGGCTGCTTTGGAAAACCTGGGTCACAATCTTTTGATATAAATATCCATTACTGCAAATACATCCTGATTCTATATTACAAAATATAACACTGTCTTATCAGATGGTTACACTGATCATGGCTAGTAAAACTACAAAACAGTGGTAGCAAGAGACCATGAAAGCTGTTGTTACGAGCTGCCTCTTAGATTAGGCTCTTTAAAGCATACATGTAAAGAGACGCTCTTACATGTACATTAAGATCAAGAGTGAAATAATACATTTGACAATGTCACCTTCAGTGGTCTGCAACCATTTGCACACTTGCAAAATGTAGAAGTTGTCCATCTGCATTGGACTGACAAAAGTAGAGAGCAAAATGGGAATTGTGCAGCAGGCAGGCATGTCACTCCACCGAGGCCCCAGCGGGATCCACCGTCTGGCTGGTGTGTACAAGCTGGGCCACAGTGCCTCCTAAATAAAAATACAGGTCTATTCACCTCAAAAAGAGTTTGATCTAGAATGAATCAGCAGAACACAAGATATAGTGTACACACACCAGTAATTAACAGGGATTAAGACTCCCATGCTGAAAGAAAGAAATCCACATCCCATTCCTTCAACTTTCTGAGGAAATTCAAACCACATTTCTTCCCTTGCATATGGATTCCTAATCATAAAATGTAAGTTCTTCTCAGCACCAGAGGAAATTACAGAATGGGTCAATACAATAAATTGTGACAAAACTCCAGGACAGACAGTGCTCCCCAAAAAGTTCCCGACAAATGTAGATTTGAAACTCCTAAATAAGTTATTAAAATCAGCCTCATGATCAGATGAAGAGACAGAGGTTCATGTGACAGCTGGTTTTTAAAGGATCTGTTACACATCTGGAGAGGCAGAGACTAGCATGTCTGACTTCTGTCTCAAGCATTGGTAGAAATAGAGTTGAAATGGCTTTCATAGAGAGAAGTTTTGTCTCCTAGTGTAATAAAGTTCTTCAAAGCAGAAAATATGCCTGTGGATAAAGGTCGCATATTTGATGTAATGTTCTTAGATTTCTAAAAAGCTTTTGATGAGGTCAGTTATCAGAATCATTTAAAGTAGATAGGATTTAATGGGATAAGAGGGAAGATCCTTCTGTGGATTAATAACTGCTCAAAAGAGTGGTAACAAAGAGTAGTGATAAATGGTGGAAGGTAATTGCTAATGAAATCCTGCAGGCATCCAGATGTTCAGCATATTTGTGAATGGTCTGGAAAGAAGGTGAGCAGTGAGGTAGCAGGGTTTTTTAATGATACAAAATTGTCTAGAACGGTGAGAATTAAAACCATTTATGAAAGCTTTCAGAACTATCTTTTGATACAAAATGGATGTATTTCAAAAATTCAAAACTGGAGAATAAAAAGCCATGTACAAAGCCAATAATGAAACTCTCTCTATATATACACATGCATAAATAAAGAAGTATCTACATACACATGTACACAGTGCTGGACTCTCACCCAGCTATCACCATCTGCAAAGGAGCAATAAGTCACTTTGCATAAATCTTTAAATGAGCCTTTTCAGTGACCTGCTGTAGTCAAGAAGAAAAATAGGCTGTTAGGAAGGAAGAGGAACCAATACACAGAATGATGCCATTTAATAAACCTGTGGTGCATACACACTCCTTGAATACTACCTTGCCTCAGGAAAGATTTATTAAACAACATACATAAAAGTTCAAGGCAGACCTTTGCATATCCAAAATGACTCCCATATGAGGAGTCACAGAGAATCAGAACCTAGTGGTCCCTTCATTTCATAAACTCATATACTTGCTGAGCCTAATATGAGTATACTTCAGAAAGTACCTTGGCAATACTGGAAATAGTTTACAAGGAGCAGATTACAAAGTCTGCTGAGAGACACCCTAGCACTGGGTGAGATGAAGACATAGCTGGAGGTGTTGTACAGGAAAGTTGAGTTACCCAGCTTAGAGCTCTGAGTTGCCTTTTTTTAGTTTTGAGGCTTTGTCAGCAAGGATGGTGCTAACTCAGGAAGAACTTACAGTCCCAGCTGGAGTCTTTAGGGCTGCAAATTAACAGTGGAAAGGAAAACTTTTAGACAATAAAATTAAGGATGTGCTTAACAATAAAGCAGAAATACCTCTGAAAATATGTTCAGGAGCCACATTTCACATATGTATTATTTATTTTAAAACAAACAGAAGTTTCACCTGATTATGAGAGAAAACATTTAGCACATCACAGTTTGTTTCTACTACCTAATAATCATCTTGTGTCGACCTTCTACAGAGTAAAATGTCAGAGTTTCATGCAAAGGGAAGTCATACATTGCCTCAGAGACCTAGGGCAGCCTATGTGGGCACCTTGTAGATACAGCTTTGTCACTGCAGATGGCTGGGCTCAAACCCACGGGCAGCAGCATGTGCATATTTACTCCTGACCAGGAGACAAGGTAGGAGGCATGACATGTTCTGATTCATCAGTAGATGCTTCTGGTTGTGAGAGAGGATTATGGCAATAGTTGCAAAACTCATAAAAATCTCTCAATGTTACTGAAATTCCTTTTGTCAGCTGGATTCAGCTGCTGTGGCTACAGGGCAGACTGGTAGATCAAAAAAGGAACCTTAATAAATATGGTGAAAAAAGAAACTCCTGACTTTCTAAAAAGATATGAAAAGAAATAGAAAAGGGGCAAAAATTATCAGTTATGCCAATAAGTGATACAAGTCCAAACTTAAACAACTCTGTGTAAATAATATCCTACTGAGCAAACAATCTGCAGAGCACAGCTGCTCCTTTCCTACTCACTCACACACTCACATATATTCCATTTTTTCCCCTCCACTTATAAAAAAACAGTGAGGGATAATGACATTTTCTTTTACAAAAAAGTTTCAATTCACCTAGAAAACTGTATTTGGTTGTATTTTCACAGAAACAGAAGAGTGTTGAAAATACCTAACACGGTCAGTGCATTAAGGGCATTACACACTCAGTAACCATCTGAAACTAAAAATAGAAACACACAGGGAAGGATTAAATCCCGTCTTCATTAATCAATAGCAAATTGATATAGAACTGGAAATATTTCCTCAGATTAGCATCCTTTGCTTATTGATGTGTTTGGCTGATCGAGATATTGCCCCAAGATTTACAGCACAATTTTCAAAGTTATCTAAAGGAGCTAAGACAGACATTGCATATAAATGGGATCTAAATCTCTTTACACTCTTTGCTTCCTTACAAAACTTTGACCTACAATTACATTGGGGTGTAAAAAGAATTATTTTATTCTTCAGAAAATTTTTGCTCATTTTCTTGTCTTACCTGTTGAATGTTTTTCAGTGTGTGATAGCTCCTGACTGCTGCCAGTCAGGTGGAAGCACAGGGCTCCTAGTAGGGTTGGTAGTGATACTTTTGTAACTATTTTGTTACAAAATTATTATGCTTACAATTATTGTTGTTGTAGTTTCTGAAATATTTCTGGAAGCTACATCACCACTGCAGGATCTGCCCGGAAGATGAAGTTACTTCATTGCAGCAATCATTTTCTGTAATCCTTGCCCTTTATAACAATATCCAACACATTCTCTTTTCCTTGCCAAAAATATTCCTTTGCCTTTGTGTCATGTAAGATTCAAACCAAAGTTCTAAGCATTGGATCACAGCGGTGTCTAAAAATGGGAAATGTCAGGCAAACTTAATCTCCATATCCATTCTGCCTGGGGTTCCTTTTCCTTCTTCTTAAAGCATCTGCACAGCAGCCGAGGTCAGCTTTCCTTCTGCCTCAGCTAGCCCCACTAGCACCTAATCCTGGCCTAACATGCTTGGTATCCTTTCTAAGGCTGACTTTGCTAAATATCAAAAGCCAAATTTGAAAATTGCCAGCCCAATTCTGTATTTCCTCTGTAGGATATGAACAGTGAGCCTGTTTGTGTGCTAGGGCTTTCTTCAGACCATCCCGCTGGCACTGTTGAAAGGCTTGAAGGCAAAGGGCAGCGTCTGTGAAGGATGTCAAAATCCAGATTTCCATGAATTCCCTAAGCAAAAGAACAGCGCATATCGAAGCAAATTAATGTCACTTTTCTTCTAAGCAGAGCGCTGAAGAATATTGGTGTTTCCAGGTGAAGTTTGGGTTCTGCACCCTGCTTGGCTGAGCGGCTGAGTGATGCTCGCCGTGGGGAGGCCTGCAAAGTGGCTGTTTCTCAGACACTCGGAGCTGGAATTTGCTCTATGGGGGCTCGCTGGCCTCTTGGCTCCTCAGTACCAGGCGTAACAGTCTGAAAAATGCAGGACAGGATCAGGCCCTGAGCAGTTCTTTAATCCTATCTTATAGGTCTCAGAGAGGAAAATCCATATTATCTTGTTGCCTAATACTGTTCATGGGATACAAGAAATCAGCTTAACAAAAAATCCCTTGTAGGATAAGTGCAAAATATTCCTTTTGCTTTTAAGTTAAAAAAAATTATCCACTGTGAGGTAAAAGGTAGAGGGAAGAAAGGGATTTCCACCCGAAATTAATAGAATATTATGATTTTAATTGGTTAGCATACTAGATCCTAATCTGTTAATTAAAAAATTTCATGTCTGAAATTTGGAAGTTCATTTACTTTTTTAATTGCAAAGATAAATGCCCATTCTTTCATTAAAATAATGTGCTTGGAGCTGTGTTATATCCTGCTGCTTGTTCGTTACGAGTTACATCTTCAGCAAAGAAATCACGAGCAGAGCCTTCAGTAAAATCCTAGCATCAGTGCAGTGAGCAGGTTTTATTGTGGTTCTCACCAGCAACATGTTACACCAGTAGCTGTGTTTTTAAGCAAGCATAATGCTTTGAAACTCATAAAGGGTTTTTTCCACACTGCAGTGTTGTACCTTAGATGTTGTTTTTATGCTTCCCTGGATAGCGAGCAAATCTGAGATAAAACCTTTCTGGCAGCCCTAACACAAGATACATTTTACTGAGTCAGTCTGTGCAAAAATATCCCCTCTCAAAATACAAGCAGGGGTCTGGGCAAAGCCCTGAAGATCTAAATGTGAACAGTTAGAAACCAGCTCTGAACATATGCTGGTTAAAAACATAAATACAGCAAGTTACAGCTGTAGCATCTGCAGTCATCCCACCGTGTCAGTCTCTAGCTTTGGGCAGTCATTTTGGCTATTTTTTTGACCATGTGAATGCAAGAAAAGATTTTTTTGGGGAAAAAACCCTGAAGATAGAGAAGCATGTTCAGGCAGGAGGAGTCTGAAGCTCTAAATTTGATCTTGTCCCTTTGCACTTCAGTTTCACAGTTTGTGGTGTCCTAATTAAGGCAGAATAAGGTAAGCAACAAAATGAAACACCACAGAGCTACAGTCGCTCTGTACGAGCTTCATTTCTGCCTGGCTGAACCCGAGGCAAAATATTTCTCCTCTTGTTCCAGCAGGGAAATGGGGTCTTAACAGAATGAGAAACCAGACTGGCTCCATGAAGAGAGTTCATTTTATGAAATGCCACCTTGGTGGAGATGATAGGGCTAAACAGCAGGGGATGAACTTGCTTAAGTCTCCTGCTGTTGGGGAGAAGTGTGGCTCTTGCAGGCACCTCAGACTGACCACAGCACATCACCATATGGTGGCACAAGCAGGGCCACAGTGTGTCACTCCCAGGCCTGCTGGAGACCACCCCATCAATCTGAGCTTTTCCCTCGGCGCTCCTACTGGCAGCTGCGGCTGCTTTCCTTGAATCCTTGGGAGATGCCCTCAGAGCTGAGGCTCAGAGGCAATATGTCTCCTCACCCAGGCCGACTACAACAAATGGACTCAATTCGCCATGAAAACCCACTCCAGGACTGCGGGTTTGCAAGGCAGGATCCAGCACTGGGTCGTGAGCACCCCGCTGGGCTAAAAGCCTGATAAAAAGGTCCTGATCCAGTTCATTGAGGTCCATGGCGAAGCGCCCGTCCATCCTGGGGAGAACAAAAGTATTGGGCTTGGCAAATCATTTCCGTTAATGTACGAGACAATTACTGATTCCTCTTCGCAAATTGCTCTTCTTTGACGTTTTTATAACTCAGTAATTTCCAGTTGTGTTCCCATGTTTGCCTCTTTTGTGTATAGTTTTCCTATTTTTGAGTGCATGGTTCACAACATTTAAACAAACACTAACAACAAATTACCTGCTCAACTGGGTTCTGTGAAAAGGGGCCCTGAAACTTATTCACAAATTAAGCGGACTCGGGCAAGGAGGGAATAGTCACCGGGAGCGATTTGCGGGTGCTCTGCAAATCACGCATGGCTCTCTTGCCAGAAAAACCCTGCATTTGGGGAGGGGTGAGGGCCCGGTGGGTAAAAACTGTGTATTTCGCCCAAGAACTTCTCTCACAGGGAAAAAATCCACCTGATTTTTTTTTTCTTGTTGATAGTTCTTTGGTAAAAAGATCCATGAGAAAAGTAAATAAACACACAAACAACCCCACACCCGGCCTCAGTTCTTCTCACTTATTTTACCGTTTAAAGAATTACCCTGTTTTGTATTTTCTTGTTTAATTGTCTCTGACTGTAATAAAAGATTTACATATTTACTTTCCAAAAAAATCACATCTCATTTAAAATCACATTTAAGATATGATACAAGTTTCTCCACAACATTTTTGACATGGAATTGGTCACTCCAAATGCAATCTCTTCTCTCTTAAAATACATAATCGTTAAGATGGGAAGTAATTGCGTACTTTGTTTTTTTATTGCAATTTTAATCCTATAAACCGCCACAACATTTCGTTGCACGGCGGTTTTGATGTATTTCGCCTGCGGCTGCTGTTAGATCTCCTGCGTCCCAGCACCTTTGGCTAACTCTGCTCTCCCATTTCGATAGCTTGATTTAGTTACGATTATAAATCCAATTCAAGATGCGCTTTACACATTATGTTAGAGAAATAAGCAGAGTATGGGCTATTTTTAAAGCTGCCTATCTCATAAAGTGGCCGTGTACTGCCACACTTTAAAATTCAACTGTGCATCCTTTTACATGATTTTTAATGCCATGCCAATACCCTGAAAATTATTTATGTCTGGGTTTTTCACAACTCGGGATTTTCAGCTCTTTTCGATGGTCTCCACATTTTGTTTTTCTTGGATTTCCCGAAAGATAAAGAGGCACCTACCAATATTTACAATCGGGTCTTGTTGTTTCCTTCCATCGCTGAATTTCGAGACATCTTAAATGTGGTCCCGAACATTTTTAACATTTAAAAACTCCCGTTGAACAGAAAAGCACAGGCGTTCTTTCCTTGCCCTGCAAGAAGGAATTTTAAATTGATGCAGGTCTCTGCTCTTTTTGTTTCTTTGTGGGGTTTTATTATCGTTACTTCTTGCGCTAAGAAAAATCTAAGATTTAGACTGTGTTTAAGCGCTGTATGCATTGCAGGTGGAGCGTAGGAATAGGGACCCTCTCTTCCTGCCTTTCTCCTCAGTTTTTGAGGCGGGAGCCCAGGCAGAGCCGCGGGCAGCCTCTTCCCACCTGGGAGCGCAGGGAGCTGTGGCAGCTCCCGATGTCCCGAGGCAGCGGCAGCCCGGGACGGGACCGACCCGCGGCCGCCGCCAGACCTTAGTGCGGGCAGACACCTCCTGTGCGGGGCTTTGCCGGCCAGGAACCCCCGCAAGTCTGACCCTTCCCTCTGTCTCTACATGGCATCACCTCCCCGAGGTTTCCCCTCTCGCCGGAGGTGGGCAGAGCCCGCGCGGGCAGGGCCGGGCAGCGCTCCGGGCAGGGCGCGTTTCTCCACACGCCCCGGGGGGCCTACAGGTAAAGAGAAAGGAAAATACTCGACACTTTTTAGTGTCGTCGGAAGAAGCAGCTCCGGGGCAGGATGGACAGGATGGGCAGAAAGGCCCCTGGGAAGGCGGCGGGGAGCTTGCGTGACCCAGGGGAGGAAGGCGGAGGGTAGCTGTCTTCGAGCACTCGAGTTGAGCAAGCCTCTTTCATCTTTTCTGTCGCTTTGGCTTAATTTACCTCTGCCCTCCAACGCCCTGTGAGTTTAATCACATCAGATCTCCTTCAAGCCAGAGCCAAAGACTGGAAAGAACGAAAGAATGAGCAAGAGGATGAAAGAGTGAAACAAGAAGGGAGAGAGAAAGGAAGGAAAGACGAGAGAAACAGAAAAGGGAAGAAAGAAAAAGAAAGAAAAAAAAAAAAGAATGAAAGGGGATGAAAAATTAAGGAATTGAGAGAGGGAAATAGAAATACGAAATTAAATAGTCCCTCTATCTTAGGCAGAAAGATAAGACACAGGGTGAACACAGGGAAAGAAAGGTGGAGACAGGGTTTCTGGTGACATTTGATGCAGCAGCAGAGAAGCTGTTACTCTTCCCTGGGCACATAAGCGCAACCCGCGGGTCAAACGCGGCTCCGCGGGGGTGACTGAAGCTCCTCCGTGGGGCCGAGTGGAACTTCGCCAGCTTCTCCTCGCATCTGTGTGTGTGAAACCATTTGTAGCACTGGCATGCAACATAAACGTGCCTCCGTGACAGCCCGCTTGTCCCTGGGCACCTTTGAAATCTAGGTCTGATTGGGGTGGTTTTTTTGGGGCGAGTTTGTTGGTGGAGTTGGGCTTATTTTTGGCGGGGAGGAGATGCAGTTCTCGTCATGGTCCCTTGAAACGAACATTGGAAAGGTTTGCTTTGTTGGTTTAGTACCAACAACGTCATGCTGGTTTGCAGTCTTTTATTCGCATTAGCTGTGCTGTTTGGATGCGAAAGGAGAAGCAGGACGATTCACACCAGTTCTTGGAAGCCTTGGTTAATGGGGACGGATCGATTAGTTGTCAGGTCTGAGCCTTCCCCAGGTCACGGCAAGGAACGTGGGTTCCCGGCGGCTCCGCAGCATCCCCCGCTCCCGCATTTTTCCCAGAGCTGCGGGCGACCCCGGGAGCCACAGCATCGGCGGCCGTGGCAGCCAGCAGCGAGCTGGGGTCCAGTCAGACCCCCACCCAAGCCCTTCGTGTGCCTTCTTGTTTGTTTGCTTGTTTATCGCCCTGTGCCTGCCCCGCTGCCCTCTCCCCTCCCGCCGCCGCGCAAGTGCCGCAGTGCCCTCCCTTCCCGGCCGCGGCAGCGCCGGGGAGAGGCTCGGGGCTCGGACCGGGCGGGGAGGAGGCCGGGGCTCCTCTGCCCGCAGTGCCTGGGCTGCTGTGCCCGGGGCCCTGCCGAGCCACCCCCGCCCAAGCCGGGGTCACCTGCGGGAATCCCTGAATGAACTCGGGGGTGGGGGGACCCCTCCCTCTCTTCTCCCCAGAGGAACAGAGGGCTTGGATCAACGGGTTTGACAGACTTCTGTCACATTTGAAGCTTTTTTAATGAGCAAATGTGTTCCCTTCCAACCCCCCTTTCTGCCCCATCTACTCTGTTCAGCCTCAAGCGGGCGGCTCGGAGGGAGGGATGGGGCAGAGGGGCGGCTTCTCTCGCTGCCAGGGGGGAAGGGGAGCTGCTGCCCAGCCCTGACCCTTGCAGCACTACGACGCTCCCACTTTGCAACCTGGCTAACGTAGCGTTCCCGGCTGTTTTCCAGAAATGAATCCATGTAGCTCCCTTCTTTCGGTCACAGAAAAGCGGCCAACCCTTCGGTCAGTGCCTGCGTGCTCACCGGCAGCACCCAGGGAGGCGACCAGCAGAGATTCGGGCCGATATGTGTCCTCTTCCCAGGGGACAGGACGAAGGGGACCTGCTGACCGTCACGGCCAGTGACAGTCAAGACAGGCCTATAGGAGCCACCCTTAGGAAGCCCTGAGCCTTCTGGAGGTCGGCACGGAGAGGACCAGTGGCTGCTTTTTGTAGGTGGGCAAAATAGGGCTTCCTTCGGGTCACCCCAACCCCTCGGCGGCATCAAATGCCTCGCAGCCTTTGAGAAAATACCGCTCGGATGTCCAAAGAACACAAGCAAACAACACACACACACCCCCATTCCTGTGAAGGCGGTGGATAAGAGGTAAAGGCAAAGAGACATCCAGGTCAGAAAGACATTTGTCGCTTCTATTCTTGTCTTTGTGATTAGTTCACTTTCCAAACAACATTCAGGTGTACTGTCGGCAGCGGTGGTAAGCCCCACGTCATAACCCTCCTGAAATTTTTCTACAGGCCGGTATAATTCGAACACTCTTTAAAGGAAAAACAAACAAACAAACAAACAAAAAAACCCAAAACACCAAACAACCCTTCCCCAGATGCGTGGAATTAAGGCTCTACCAGGATTTGCACTTCCAAATAACCATCAGGCAACAACTCAGCGCTAAGAAGCTCCGCAGCAGGGAGTGCTATTTTTCCTAAGGACACCTTTCCCCTCTTAGGGGAAGCGGGCTAATAATTTAAGTTTGTGAAGTCACATGTATCTTTAAATAGGCATCAACATTAACAATCACGAACCCCGCGCTAATAGCTCTTAAATACCGCGCTAATAGCCCCCACGTGGAAAGAAATCCCCAAGTGTTATAAATTCAGTTTAACGACCAGAAAACCTCCTGGGCAGCGGCGAAATATGAAAACTCCCTTTTCCCAGTTCCCCGCCTTTGATTTATTTTTGACTACAGGCTCATGGGAACGCGGCGCTGGAAAATCACGTCCAGATGTATGTACAGAGGCGCTTTCCCTGCTAAAACCCTCTCCCCTAAAGGGGGTGAAAAAAATCTTTGAAATAGTTAAAATTTTGGTTTTAGGATGGATCTAATTGTAAAAAGACGGGGGAAAGCTGCCTCTGCGTTCTGTGTAGAGACGCGCAACGAGGAGGGAGCAGCTCTGAAAATAGAGCGCAGAGGAGCTGGGCTCCTCCGGGGCAGTCTGTACGGGGGGGAGAGGAGGCAGGTCAGGGCCCAGGGCTGTTCGTCTCTTTCCCATGCCTCGGGAAGGTGCCCGGGTTTGTCCGGAGCCGGCCGGGCTGCGGTCAGGGCCGCTCCTCTGTGCGCCGGGCTGCGCGCAGGCGGTGCCGGTGCCCCCGCGCCCCAGCTCCTGCTCTTTCGATAATGTGTCAAAGATTTGGCTGTAAGAGCGGGTTTGTAGGAGGAGGGAAGAAAGCGGCCCTAAGAAATGAAGGGACTTTTCCCAGGTAAGAAATCTTTTGCCTAACCCTCAGCAGGGACGTTTTCGTGCCTTGAAATGTTTGAACAAAAAACCATCCATTTCAGATAAGTTTCACAAAGTTTAATAGCTTCGTGGTTTGGTGATTCTTAATTTTTTTTCTTTTTTTTTTTTTTTTGAGAATTGCATCTGTAAATGGAATCGGGAAAGGGAAACAAACATGGTTGTGCTTGCAGCTTGCTCTCATTTAGTCTATTTGGTCTAATATTCCATGTAAAAAACAGCAAATAATGACAGGATCATTCACCCCCTTTCAACTGTACAATGATGAATTCGTCTGGTACAGTAATTTGGGGCTGGATGTACCTGTATAGATTTATTTTAAGATTTTGTTTCCCGATGAGAGATTAACAAACCGCCTGAGCAGTCGCCTGTATGGAGAGTACAAAGCTGTCTGTCCTCGCCTTAGTATCGGGTATTATAATTCAGATCCAATCCTTTTCACCTCGTATTATTGGAAAAGATTGTAGGGAGCTGGCTTTTATTGTAGGAAATCCCATTTAAAAATTGCTTTATAGGCCATTTGCTGCAATCCTCGACATTGATCTCATTACAGCTCCCTCTCACTGCTGTTTATAAATCCTGGTATTTACCAGCCCTTGGCAGCCTGGTGGCATTGCTTGCTGTCATAGGGAGGAGGATAAGAAATCGAGGTTAGGTGCCACTTTCTGGGTAGTTTTTTCTGGAGGAAACGTTACTGTTTATTGGAAGAGTCGGCTAGAAGTAAATCTTGTATAATCTCTTACACCTCCAGGCTGTCCATTTTGCAGAGGACGTGGGTTTCTGTGCTGGAGCCTTGTCACGCAATGGCTTGGTTCAGCCAGGAGGGGAGAAACAATCCTCTAGGTGGTGGCTTAATTGTCAGATTTAATAGTCTGGAGAAAAATGAAAAAGTAAATTAATAGAATGAATATCAGTTTTGAGCTGGCAGTTATAGAAGTTTTGGAGAGATGCTTTCCTAGACTACATCTCTGGGCAGGACTGTGTGGTTACAAATGTGGCTGCATAGGTGATGAGGTGCAGAATCTTCTGGGTACTAGCAACTGGACAGATAATTGGAGGAGTTAAGCCTTAAAGCTTGACTTTGTCTTGAAATGGGAAGTTACAAAACACATGTTGGGTGGAAATGAAACAAAATACAGTGATGAGTGTACTTTCTGTACTACCAGGTAAAGCCACAAATCAAAAAATTGACTGAAAATTCCTCTAATACTTTTTTTTTTCTTTTTAATGGCAGCTGTATCTAGAAGTAAGGAAACATGTGGCTATATTTGACTTCTGAAATAGCATGAAGATTTCAATCCCATTTCTGATTATCCCAGAATGGCTATGCTTAAAAGGTTTCTTTTAAATTCATGTGAGAACAGAATTGGTATTTAGAATAATGCTTTTTTTCTCCCTAGGTAATACCTGTACCCGATTCCTAAGTTCTCAGTGGGATTTTCCTGTTGCAGTGCTGCCAAGTTGGTTTGAGGTTAGATGTCCTCAGAAGAAGCAGAGAGTCTCAACTTCCCCAGCCAGCACCCTGGAGGGAAAACACCTCAGCAATCCCAAACTAAAACAAAAAACAAACAAGCAAAAAACCCACAAACAAACAAAAAATCCCCACCCCAGACTTTTAGGACAATCAACAAAATGAGGAGGGAGATGCCTCCATCTTTTATTTACAAGATTTCAGGAGAATTCCCAGCCTGACAATCCCTACCATAAATGAATATCTTGAGGAGCTCCTTTATCATGGTGTGTCTTGTCTGACACAGCTGATTTATTTTACTGAGTCATACAGAATTAAAATATCCTTGTAAAGTCTGGAAAATCAATTCTCTTGCTCAAATTGAAGCACGGGCCCAGAGTCAGGGCTCTTGCACTCCTTGCTAAATAGGGAGTGGTCTAGGACAAGGATTTTTTTGTTAACACTCTTCCATTTTAAGAGGCTAACTAAAGGCAGAAAATGAGACAAGACTGTGGAGCTAAGATCTCCTGAGTGTGAAATCTGTCATTGTATTCTAGAGATTTTCTCTCCATTTTCAGTTGGTCTGTTTTGTTGTATTTTCCCCCTTGCACTTGTTTATTACACTGATTTCTAGTGCATCACTAGTGCTAGAGAAGCTCCCTATCAGATGGACTGTTCCTGTATTATTATGAGTTTCTCTGGAGGCTGTCTGGTGCACCCTCATGCTCAAGTGGTTGGAATAAGTTGCTGAACAGTTACATGTGTTTTTCTGTCTGCCAATTTTTGCCCTCTGTGTCCTTGCACTGGACATCACTGAGTGAAGCTCCATCTTCTTTGCTCTCTTTCCTCACAGGAGTGTTGTTTACTCACATTGATAAGATTTCCTGGAACCTTCTCCAGGCTGAACAGTTCCAGATTTCTCAATTTCTCCTCAGCAAATCATCAAAGCTGAAAGGGACCTTTAAGCTTTAGGTCCAACCACCAACCCAAGCACTGTCCCTGTAATCCCTAAACCACTAAATCCTATCACCCAGTGCCAGATCCAGACATCTCTTAAGCACATCCAGGCTTAATGACAGATACTTCAGTCCCTTAATTGTCTTTGTGACCCTTCACCAGACTCACACCACTAAGGCCATTTCTCATCCTGGGGAGCCCAAAACTGGATGCAACACTTCAGATATGTCCTTGTTGAGCAGAAGGGAATGATCACCTTCCCTGACCTGCTGGCAAATTCAATTTTAGGATTGAACTCCTGCACGCTCAGGGTCTCTAAAATCCTTGTAGGTCATCTGTCATGGCTTCTTTTTAAAATTTTGATTTCTTCAAGAGCTCCTTTTTCATCCATGCCTGTCTCCTGTAGTTTTTGTTTAATTTTCCCCACATTGAGTTGGACTGCTCTTAAGGACTGTTCTCTGAAGGAGACTGAAAATCAGTCAGCTCTTTTGGCATTTTTTTTTTTTTAATTTATTTTTCTCCTCTCTCTAGGAAAATATCCCATGGGTTTCTGACAAGTAGGTACCTGAAAGACCCAAAGCCTGTTGGGTTGTGATCCTGCCAGTTTTCCTTCCTACAAGGACCCTCAACTTCACAATTTCATGGTGTCTGCAACCATGGCTGCCTTCAACCCTCTCATCCCTGAACAGTCCTTCCTCATTTGCAAGGATTTGATTCATAAAGGTGTCTCCTCCCATATGCCCCTTCTCCAAGAGGGTGTCAAGAAGTTATCATTAATGCATCTTGAAAGCAACCAGGATCCCTTGTACCCTGTTGTGTTGCCCTTTTGGAAGTTATTGTAGTAGTTAAACCCTACTATGAGCACTTTATAATAATAAATTATTAAATAAAACTATTGTAGGAATAAATTATTAAATAAAACTAAAGAGCAAAAACATGGTCCTTATTCAAACTGATATTTTAACTTTCAGCTTGCCTCCCTAAGTGTAAAATGAACTGCTAAATGGAAATTACCATGTTTTTTGTGGTGAAAAATTGACCCAATTCAAAGGAAAGCTGTACCTCCTACAAAATACTGTGTCCTGCCCTAGGGAGACATGATAGAGAATTATCATATTACAGAGGTTCTTCAAGTTAGGGACCCAGCTGGGGGTACCTGGATTGAGACTGGTGAATCAAGGTCTGTGGTGAGTTCACCCAGCCTGACAGGTGCACCCCAAGCCAGTCTCTTGCTCATTCCCCCTTGGTAGAATGGGGGTGAGAACTGAAAGGACAAAAGCTGAGAAAACTCATGGGTTGAGAAGAAGGAAGTTCAATAAGTGCAATTTAAAGAAGAATATAATAAGAAGCAAGTGGTTATATTTATATCACTATCAGCAGCTCAACATCCAGCTGCCCACCAAGTAGCCTTGGAAAAAACACCCTGCAATTTTATTGCTAAGTGTGGTATTACACAGTCTGGAATATCTCTTTGTGGGTCAGATGTCCATCTGTGTTGTCTCCAAAACCCCTGTTCACCTCCTGCCTGCCTCTTGCAGGGGGAGAGTGAGAAGCAGAGAAAGCCTTTATGCTGTGAATCTGATGAATGCTGTTTGTTGTCTTGTTTAGCAATGGGTAAAGCACTGGAGTGATATCCAGTACTATTTGTAGCACAAATACACAACAGAACATCATATGGGCTGCTGTGAGGAAAATTATCTCCCCCTCAGCCAGACCCAGGGCAAGGCTTTACATTGTTTTTTTAGGGAAAGAAAAAATTGAAAAGCTGGCCTAGTTGTTGTCATCTTGTCATCATAGTTGTTGTAAGTTTTGGGTTTTTTTGGTAAGGGATATGACTTTTCTGAATGGTTTCTTCATGAAAAATACAATGACAAGTGACAGTAACAATATCTGATAGAAAGAATAGTACGGTTTGACTTCAGCAGCACCTTCTGCCTAGCTGGGAACTTGGCAAGTAGGTCTCAAGGCCAGCAAAAGAAATCATCCTCTTACTGGCATGGGATTGCTCCAGGTGTGTTTGGGTGGGATGGGATGTCAGTGTTAGGGATCGTCTGTGAGGAGTCCAGGGCAGGTCAGTTTGCTAAGATATGACCTATGAATTTAAACCCTTCTTTCTAGATACAATGAGTAAGAGATTTCAGGTAAGAGTGGCTTTCATCCCTTACTTAAAGGCCTTCTTTGGCTTAATTAGTTATCTCTAATATTTAATGCCTTTCTGTGTTTCTAGAGAGTATCCCTCTCCCTCTGAGCTGCTGCTTTGCTTGGCTTTCTGTTCCCTGCTAAACTCAGGACAAATCCTCAGTTTCAGACAGTCCTTCACAGTATCTTTATGCACATAAAGAGTCTCACTGGAATCATATGCAAAATATTTTATGAAGAGGTGACTGTGAATTTATAGCTAGCAGCTAAATATCCTCCATATCATATAAAGACTCAGTGAGAATTATTTTGTTTTACTTCCATGCTGTTAGTGTTGTTTTATATCCTCTGTTATCTAAGATCACCTCTCACTATTCAGAAACTGAATACTGTAGAATTTCTGAGTCACAACCTCTGTGGCATTACAAGTGCTTCATCATATTATTGACATGATGGTGAAAGAGATCTGATAAATTTGCCTTTAAATTGCATAAAAAATTATGCAAGTTTGCACCTTCGTTTTGGAATAGTTATGTGAGAATGACTTTTTTGGGGAATTATTTTTATCCGAAGGTTGAAATAATTCTCAAACTGTAGATGAAGTTATACAATCATTAAGAAAGGGTGTTTTTTTTCTTTGAAAATCAGCTCTTGTTTGTGTAAATCAGAGTATGCATAAAATGATTTGGGGAATATTCTTGTTGTTTGAGTTTTTTGAAGGGAGAAAGCATCCATTGATATCTTATGTTGAGAAGATCAAAATGTGTTGCAAAACCTTTTACTTTTAATGGGGATATTTTATGTAAGGCTTGTTCAGTGGGATGAAGCAAACAGGGCTAATGCAATAGATTTCACTGAGACACACGCTGATGAGTTTTTTTATTTAGTATTTTTCAAAATGCTTTACCATCTCTTCAAACACAGAATAAAAAGACAGCTTATTCCCTCAACAATTCAAAATTTAAATAATTCCAAAATTCTCATCGGAGTCTGAAACCTCTGTAACCTTTCAACATGTTGACTGGATGGTCAGTGGTATGTCAGTAGTAATGTAGGGTCTTGTGTGTGATGCCAAAGCACCCTCTTCAGCTTATTAATAATGTCATAAACACATATAGCTTTTAGGAGCAATATTACAGAGACTTCACAGAAGTGCACAATCCAGAACACTACAGCCCAGCTGTCTGCATCAGCCACTGTGCCTCACCTGAGCCTTTGCCTCAAGTGTGTCCATCTCTTGAAGGCACTCAGTCCCCTGATGAGTGACCTGGTTGCCCTGTGGTTTGCAGAGAGAGGCCTGAAGGCTTTCCCACGCATGTTGACAGAAATACTTTATAGGCAGTGTGAGCAGACTTTAGGAAGAGGGAAAACACAGTAATTCTTATACTAAAGTAAAAACCATGGTTTGTGGCTTCCAGAGAGTGTCTGCCCTCCCTGGGCTCATCTGGCTTCCCCAAGTCAGGGGCTCTTTTGTCCCAGGCTGGCACTCAAGGACATGAGTGGCTGTGGCTCCAAGAAAGTGGCTGTTTTAGGGACAGACACAAGTGCCTGTAGTGCTGATCACCTGAGAAAAGCAGACCATGATCAATGTGAGGTAAAGATCCTAATGGCTAGGGGTTTTCTGCTTCTGAAAAGGGATGCTGCTGGACATCACCTCGAGGCTGACCAGATCTGCCTGTGTGTGATGAGAAACATAAGGTGTTTCCCAAAGGCTGGCTGCTGCTTGCTGCCTGAATGCCAGAGGGTCTTGTGCAGCACAGCAGGATTCACACCTTTAGATAAATTTATCTCTGTCCCCTCCAGATACTAAGAATTTTACTGTGAGGGTGAGGTTTCTTCATCACTGCATGCAACAAGCTCCTCTCCTCATGGGGCATCCATCCTCACAGGCACTCAGCAGAGCCCTGCTCTTCCTGTATCTGCCTGTCCTCTCTGGGAGACAGAAACATAATGTACTTTTCATTTACTCCCCTCATTCATTAATAAAAACAGGGGAAAATTCTGATTTCTTCTAGTATCAATACAGCTACTTCCAGTCCATGACTGAACAGGGTTTTGTTTGTGAGTGTGAAATATTGGCAATTGTGCATCTGTCCTGGACCAACTGAGCACTTCTCTGAAATTTAGGTAAAGCTGAGGATCACCTTACCTACTTGAGGCTGATGTTTCCTCAGGTATCACCTAGTAACAAGTCCCTCTTTCTACTGGCTGCTGGTGCTATTGTCCCCAAGGGGCAGAAGGTGAGTGTTTGGGGTTGGGGTTTATGCCCCATCAGCCTGCCCACCACAGTTGTGAGCTCTGCTCAGGCCTAGAGGAGATGCTATTTTGGGAGGCACCATGACCCAGCCAGGACGGGAAAACATCTATTTTAGGAAGCAAGCAACCTTTAAGTGCTGCATCCTTGCATGTGCAATAAATGTGTGCATGAATCACTTGTAGGAAACAAAAGACCATTTTGGCAAAATTATGTACTGTGTAAGTAAGAACAACAATACAGTGTTAGCAACAACTGAACAAAGAGCCAGTTCCAGTGTAAAGGGCAAGGAATGTCTGTTTGAGATTTTCCAAGAATTGTACATTCAGCATTATTTATTAAGTTCATTGACAGTACAGTATAACAGATATCACATAGTCACTGAACAGATAGTAGGTGTAAGAAAAAGATTTCTAATTCATCAGAGAAAGAAAAATGCCTACTTTGGTAACCTCATCCGTGGGCAATCCGCTGAGCACTCAACATCTTTCTTCCTCCACTTCACACGCAGCAAAGCAATGCTCTGTTAGAGGGGCACTACTCTACAAGGATGTAAGCTTAGTAATTTGGGGGTTATTTTCTTCAAACATTTATAATTTTAGATCACTGAGTTCACAGTCTTTGAATTGAGTGATTTCATGATCCCCAGGCTCCTAAGAGGAATATTGAGATAACACATATCTTCCCTTACATAAAGCCATTGGCACCAGGGCTTGGTAAACATGAATCCAGACAGGGTTAGGCAAGGAAAAGTGTGGAGAAATGCTACTATGCCATCCCATGCCTGGATGCCTATGGGAATTTAGCAGATAATTTGTTTTCTACTAGCAACCTGACTGTTGAAGGGAGATACCAAGGGAGGAAGAAAAAACAAGCCCTGGATTCTGGGATTTTTCTTAATTCCGGTGGATTCTATTGACAGCTTTCTTGGCTTTGTGTTGTGTCCACCAAACCCTGTGGCTTTTCTTGTAAGAGTTCAGCCTTTCTCCATGGCATGGTATTAAGCAAGAAGCAAATAATACTTCTTTAATTTCTGTGTATAATATTATAATTCAGTCAAAATCAAGTTGTTGACAAAAAGGCAGTTATAGAAGCAGAAGGTTTGGGGTTTTTTCAAAACCCTTGCCTCACTTTTTCTGACCAAAATGTATGAGGAAACTCAAGGGCCAGATTCATCTTCAGAGTTTTCTCAAGCAGGTTAGGCTCTGTGCTCCACACTGAGGAGAGCTGGGGCTTGATCAGGGACACTAGTGCAGCTGATTGCCCTGAAAGAAAACCCTCCTCTTATCAACTGATTTATGTCAAGGAAGTGCTGAAAGGAATTTTCCAGCTGTTGCTCCTAAACGCCAAAACTCACTGAGCTGAATTTATTCATGTACCTGACTGTATCTGAGAGCAAAACTGATCTGTCATGTCTGATCTTGCCTTTGCATATGAGGCACACATTAGGACCAAGGGTCAGGGAAAGAAAAGCCGAATGAGCAGCATTTTTCTGAACCAGTTTCCCTGCCGAGAGAGTTGTGTAAGAATGATGCCTTAGGCAGGCTACCTACTTCTCTGGGTGAGCAGCTGAAAATTGCATTTGGGGTCCCTTACCTCTGTACTGAGTTTGTTCCTTCCCTGCCTGGTGCTGAGTAGGAGACCCAGGAGCTGGTGTCCTCTTTTAAATGCAGCTGACTTTTGACAAGCCCATAATGGAGCTGTCAGCCTCCTCCTATGACCAAACTATGTGGTTTCCCACCACAGAACTTATATACTCCTTTAGTTTTCAGCTCGTGATGAATCAATGATAGGTGTTTGGGAAGGGTTTAGGAAAAATTTACAAGAAATTGAAAGCCAGCTTCAGTACAGGCATAAAGCTCAAACTGGGTCTTTTTAAATTGTGCATCAAGAAAAAGAACTAGAAGAGCATTTACAAAGAATGCACAAGGTGTTGTTAAGATCAGTAGCAATATGTCTGACTACATTATTTATCCAGCATGGTGTTCTTCCTGGATAAAAGCCTCACAAAACAATGTGATACTTACCCCTAGGTAAAGTGTTTGGAATCCAAAGGCAAAATTCTCTCTTAAATTAGTAGCAAAATTCTTTGGCTTTAATGGGAGCAGGTGAGACTTTCTGTTTTCCATTTAAAGAACCCCCAATAGTACAATGGTTACTTTATGGTGACAACAAAATGAGTCACTTGTCTCAGTCTATCAATCAAGTTCCTAATGGACACGTGTCCACATATAAAAAAAAAAATCCCAATTAGCGTTAATTGGCATCCTTGCCTGCAGTTTTTGTGGAGAATTCAGTAATAGGCATGGGAGCAGAACTCCCTCCATTTCACCCCAAGAAAGGTCTCCCCAGCAGACCAAAAGGCTCTTGATGTTGGCACTAGGAAGCTTCGTTACCATTACAAGGGCCATGTACAGGGCCTTGGCTCTTTGGGCTGGCACTGGGGTCCCATGAGAATGAAACAAAATCCCTTGTGCTGCTGGCTGTTCACAGGCTGGTGTTTCCAGTTGGCCCTGGAGAGCTGGGGACGTCTGGGGACAGTGCTGGAGGCAGCTGCCTGGACATGGCATGCTGCCCTTAGACAACCTATGGCTGGAGAAAGAGTTTCTTCCCTGAAATGGGGAGGTCAACAGCAGAACAAAAATTAGCTGGTCTGTAGATGATCTGTCTCCTAGCCCTTCACCTGTTACTGTCCCACAGGAGTCAAAAAAACTGTATTATTGCTAGTAATCACACAGTACATGTTTAACATGTTTGATTGGCTGTGTGCTTCCTATCAAAGGTTGTTTTTCTCTTGACAGCAATGAGTTTAAGGCCGTGGTTTGCACACCCTGCAGTATTACAGACACAGACTTAGCAGGAGAGCAGGCTTAAAGCATCTTCCTCTGGGAAAAAGACTGTAGAGAAACAAAGAAGCCACGGCCACTGCTGAAAAGCCATTTTGTTGATTGTCACAGGGACTCACAGAGGCCCTTGAGTAACTTCTGAAAATCAAGGGAAATGGTGCTCTTTCGTCATTTGGATGGCTTTAGATTTTTCAAAAGCTTTATAAAGAAGTAGAGCAGAGAACACTGCATGGATAATTTTCCATAGAGCCAAACGCCATTGGTTTTAGATACAATTTCCAGGACTGATTTAAGGCCAGGTTGGATGGGGCTCTGAGCAACCTGTTCTAGTAGAAGCTGTCCCTGCCCATGGCAGGTGGTTGGAATGAGATGATCTTTAAGGTCCCTTCCAACCCAAACAATTCAATGATTAATTAATCACTTAAATTTAATTGTTTGATTAAGTGAAATGATGGGTGAGACCTAGAAGCAGACTCTCACATTGCACCTGCTGCTGCCCCTGTGCTTTCTGGCTGCCAATTTATTCTGATCCCCATAATTTGAAGTCGACAATGATAGAGACAAGGAAGTTGGAAGAAGAGATTTTCCTTCTTCCCTGGCTTTGGCTGCCTCCATGGTCTTTGCTTTTCTCCTGTCTTTTTTTTTTGTTGGTATTGTTGGTGTTTTAGTTTGGTTTATTTTTACTCCCAGGTGTTATGTGTTTTGGGTGTTTTTGTTTGGTTTTTTGGGGATTTTTTAAATTTTTTTTTACCTTCCGGTCTGCTTGTTCAGTCAGCTTGTCACTGGCTGGTGTCCATCAGTGACACTGCTGGTGCAGACCAGCCACTCAAGCTAAACTGGCACACAAGTGGCCGGATTGGACTGTCCAGTCAGATTATTGGATCAGACTCATCTTTCTAGCAGTGGCTGATGAGGAAAAGAGGCAATGAGAGGCAGAAGCCAAAATTTTATTCACCTTCCTCCATCTTGGTACTTGCATTTTCTCGTCTTGCAAGAAAGAGAAATCTGGTTTCACTAGCAACATAAGGTCTCAGGCAGAGCTTTCTTCTTCCTGCCCATAAATGGGAGTTAATGTTGATTTAATAGGACAGCAGCAGTCTGTCAAACTGGACCAAAGAGGACAAAATTAACATAAATATAATTTAAATTTAAATTTCAATTGCATTTTTTTTCTTGGTTTAGATTTGTACTTCCTGAAAAAGATCCATCTTACACTGCTTTATTTGTCACAGTGAGATTTATGCAGTTTTATCCTTCCTCCTGCTCCAAGAAAACAATAGTTTTGAAGTGCCAGTTAAATACAGTTGTAGTAATGTGTTTGTAAGTACCTTGTTGTACATCAATACATTTAGTTTTACCATAACTACTACCCAAATACACAAGTTAACACATATAAAGCAATGCGGGTGAAAGACATTTATCATTAATTTGAAAAAAGAAAATAGAGTAAATCTCCCCTCACATATTCTTCCTAATAATTTATATTAGTGATTCTTAGAATAAATGACTACATTAAAATAATTTAGAAATTACCATAATTCACCTTAGATTTCTTAACTTCTGTGACTGTGAGTCAGTGGGAATTCAGGAAGGCTTGTGGCTTTCCTGTCCTCTGGGTTGCAGCTGGGATACTTTGGTGTTTCTGACAGGTTTTTTTCAAAGCAGGGGTTGGTAATGGCATCACCACGTCCCAACATCCTCTACTGATTTGCTTCATGTTTTCAGGAAGCCTCTGCTCCATGGCTCTACAAAAGAAGCAGTGAAATCCATTTGGTCCTTGGGACTATTGTCTCACATCGCCAGACTGAACTTTGAGCGAGGCATTCATCTATCTGTGGAATATGATCTTCATAACAAAACACACATTAATTCTTTTTGTCTGAGGCCAAGAATAGTGTCTCTCGTAATCAGTGTTGTCTATGAGCATAGTGATTCATTAATTCTTATCTCTGGTTGAGGTACTTACAGTGGTAAAAGTGAGATTAGATTTGGGCTCAGAAAATATTCCATTAATGCAGCTGCAATCAATGTCATAGCAATGGCAATAATAAGAAACATAAAAAACACATAATGCTTTTATACTATAAATACTGCACAAGTGCTTATTTAAAACAGAATTTCAGAGGCAGAAATATGAATTTAAAAGTGCAAATCTCATCTAACTGGACCTAGTTCAAAAATTATTGGTAGTATCTCTTCTCATGAGGATTTAGATTCTCTGAAGAATGGGTTTCACCTAAATTAGGATATATAAATTTTTTTTTTTAACAGAAATCTTCCCAAACTAGGCTAGGTTGAAGAAATATTTTTTCGAGTAATTTAGAGTAATATAATTATTTACATTTACAATTTAAAATAAAAAGCTAACATTAACTGAAATGTGAAAATAAAAAATTATTCATAAGTAAACCCCAAACATTTTCTATTCTCTGCATAGAAAACTGGAAATTCTCTGACATTAAAAAAAAAAAAAAAAGTTGAATTAATGTTTTTGACTGGTTAAGTATTTATTTAAATAACTTGGACAGCTTTTGGTTGAACATTAATCAGATTAAGACATGTTAAAAATTAAAGATCTTGATTTACAGGACAGGAGATTAACTAAGATGTGTTCAGATGAATTTTGTATTCTGAATTACTGGATGAATTCTTTGTGTCTGGGCTCTGCAGTAGGTAGGCTTACAGTAATGGCCCTTCAGTCTTTAAAATTTATTGACCACATCGATTCATATGAAATTACTTGGTACTTTCTATGCTGAATTGCAACAGATGGAAGACTCCAGCTCCAAATCAAATACTTGAATAAATACCTCAAAGTGCTCGGAAGGTTTTTATTTATTTACAGAAGGAGCACTGGGCAATCAGGATTTCTAAAAATCTGCAGAAAATTGATGAAAGAAGCTAAAAGCATTGGAAAAAATCTGTTTTTCAGTGCAGATTTTCAGTGGATTTCCTGTAAGGATGAAACATGCAGGGGTGGCTTGGCTTCCTGGGCACGCTGATGTCCTGGGCTAACGCACAGCAGAGCCCATGTGCCTTAAACTTCCTGAGAAAATGTTCACTCTACTCTTGCAGAGACACTTTATTGTTTGTCCTTGGCTTCCTCTTAGGCTCTATCTCTACTTTCCCAAGGCTTCTCATTTTTTGATCCTTTCAAGGCTTGTGTCCTTCTCTTTTGTGTGTTAGTTGAGGCTCACGCCCTCATTTACTGAGGCTTTAAATGTTGGAGCCCCTGAATCTGGGCAGAAAAGAGAACAAATATGTAATGTCCAGCAACAAAAGAGGAGAGAGCATTTATCTCCCTCAGTTTTCTCATCATCTGTAGATTTTTCAAGGTTATGTCAATTTTAGGGTATATATTTACACATGAATGTCCACATGAATATTTTTTTCCTCGTTCTGGTGTTTAAACAGATCTAAGTGGTTTTGCATTCACCTCAGCTAGTTCAACAGTGACAAATCATCTCTTCCACAAAAGCAGATCCTCTTTTTCCATTTTTCTTTCCTGAAATTCTCTTTCCCTGTGTGTCCTTCCTCTTGGCATTTAATGATTTCTTTTCCTTGGTGTTTCTGACCTTGAAATTCCAATCTCCTCTGAAAAACTTTTGCTAGTGAGGAACACCATGATCCCTAAATGCTCCTGTCTGTGTGAGTGTTTAGTAATCTTCTGCTGCTCCTGGTCACAGACGTATGCAGTATGGGTCTGCCAGCATATGCTGGGTCTCAGTTATGTAGGAATGCTGTAAGTACTCATAATAAAGCTGATTCAGAAATTCACTGAATCAGAATTCACAAATAAGACATTGGTTACTTAAATTGTAGTGTCATCTTTCTTCCTTGGGGAGCAGAGCATAAGAGGTTGTCAGAGTGTTTGTCTTGGATCCTAATCACTGAGAAAAGTGAAAAATATTAAAGGACCTTACCAGTTTAAAAGTTCTGATGTTGTACCGGATAGTCCTGGAGGTTCCTTTTAATCTAGTATTCTGTAATTTTTTTTTCTGCAACTAATTGTCACTCTATCAAAATCCCTCAAAGCAAATTCTTCCCTTTGTCCTTCCTGAAGTATGGGGAAGTGTTCTCTAAAACTTTTAATATCCAATGTCAGACATGACGTACCATGATGATGGGGGGGGTATATATAATATTCCTTCCTCAGCTAGCTTCCCCTTGTAGTCCCAGCAAAAAAACCATGGTGGCATTCCACTCTTTTCAACATATGTCTTGAAGTTTTTCTTCCATTTACAGCCTAAGAACCATAAGAGTGTTTTCTAACTGGAAATCAGGAAAAGGAGTGGGGCATATTGTCCAGAAATTCTGCTTGTAAAGTGCTGTAGAATTGCAAAGTCTTCCTGACCCCACACAGTGCCAGGGATAGAAATAAAGTTTTCACTGACTTCCTCTGCTGTTAACTAGACCAAAACTTCCCCAGTGGAAACATGCACATAATTCATGAAAATATTGTTAGTCTTTGCTTTGTTTTATAGCCATGCTCATGTTCTTTTCTTTTTCAGGGATATCAGAGGTGACAGATGCAAAACAAATGCAAAACAAACTGACAGCCACTCTGCAACTCTCTGCTGGCTTCACAGTCTCAAATTTGGGCAGATTCAGTGCAGAGGTAGAGGTAACAAACACAGGGGCAACCTCTGTATGGGTCACAACAGAGTAAAAAATATAATATGGTCTTTTCTGTTGTTATCATTTCAGTCTGAGAAATAAACTAGAAGCTGTTAGCAAACTAGCCAGATTTTCTAAAAATCAATGATCAAACATTACAATATAAATCCTACTCAAATGCATGAGAGAGGTATTATCCGTTTTCACCTAGGAACAGGGAATAAAAATCAGTGTGTGTGTTTTGTATGTGAATGTAGGGTGCTGAAATCTGTGTTCAGAGTTGGATTTTACAGTTTAAAGATTTCTGAAAAGGAGGCAACTGAGGTAGAAAACAGAGGAATTGGAAAAGAATAATTTACAAAAAAAAAAAAAANCCTGGCAACGGAGAATTAAGCCAGACACACTCAAATTGCAAAGAAAACAGGTTTTAACCACCATGGTAATGCAGCAGGGGAATGTCCTACCAAAGTCAGCCATATGAGGTGCATCTTTTATGTCCTGATTGAAGACAGCCTGCTCTTCTATGGGAAGCAATTCTGCCCCATAGGAAATGGTGCTTCAGCCCAGCCCAAGCTAATGGGTTCAGCAGGGCAGAAAGCAAACAAGGGCATTTGCAGAGGTATGGTAGAGCAAGCAGAGCCCCTGACCCAAACCTCCTTGCATTTCTGCATTTAAAAGCTAATATAAACCACCACCCACCTCCAACTGGAAAAAAAATAAATCACAGTTATCCTTGGCTGTTGGTTGCTGTTGGCAAATGGGTAGATTTCCCTGTACAGAAATTCCAGTCACTACTGGTTTCATCCAAGATTTTTCTGTTCTGGCAGAATAACATCTATCTTACTTTGAATGAGTTTTTGCCACTTAGGTCAATAGAGAATAGTCTTTGGATCTTAAGGCAGAGAAGAAAAAAAAAAAGAAAAAAGAAAAATAAATAGTTCTTTTTATTCATGGAAACTAAGGAGCAGAGTTGCTCTTGTAAAACGGAGGACCAGAGACTGCAATAACTGTGTATTTTTCAAGAGCATTTGGCAGGTTAGCTGGTGCTGAATAGTGATGACAAAATGTTCAACAAACCAAAAATATTCCATCTGTTCACTAAAAAATGGGATTCTGTGAAGCAAGACAAATAACAGGAAATCCAGAATTCTTTCCCTCCTCAAGACATTTCGACACTAGCATCTCAACCCACTCACTTAACTAGTATTAAAAAGCATTAAACCCCGTCTTTGAAACCAATTACATCTAGCCCAAGCCTCAGCAGAGGGGATAAGGCAGGACATCATAGCATCATGGAATGGTTTGTGAAGGAGCCCTTAAAGATCATTTAGCTCCAACCCCCCCATCGGAAGGGCTGCTCCCAGGAGACGTGGCTAAAAGCACGGCTGGCTCTCCTCCTCCGCCAGTCCCGTGTCCCCGCGGGGATTTCAGCACAGTAGGCAGCACTGCTGCAGGGCATCTGCACTCTCTGGAGGCAAGAGGAGCTTCACTTGTGAAGAAACTCAAGCTGTTTGAGGCGAGCTGGCTGTGTGGGCTCTGCCAGGCTGCTCTGTTCCAGCGCTGCTCTCGCCGCCTCCCCGCGCTCGCTCAGACGCGGAGCTCTGCAGAGGGACCGTGTACAACAGGAGAGGAAATGCCCTGTTTACTCAACAGTACCATTTCATGGCCGCTTTTGACAGCAACACTTGCAAAAGCTGTGAAAAGTTCTCTCCAGGGAATCAATCTGGGACTTCCTTGAAGAAAAGTTGGGTAAAACAGACCTTTCTCAGCTGCCTGTCATCTCCAGCCCTGTGAGCTCCTGACGCGCCAAAGCTGAGGACAAGTGCTAGCTTTGGGCAGATCACGCAGAAATGCTCTGACTCTGAGCTGTTTGTGCTGCTGGATTGTTTTACCAGGCAAATGTTTCACAAGCATAATTTGGGTAAATTCAGTGACTTTCTTTGAAGTATACTGCATTTGGAGCAGAATGTCTGCCCCAAGAAGAAGGGCCAAGGTTCCTTGTTCCAGTTTCTGTTTCTGTTTTTTCTTTTCTTTTTCTTTTCTTTTCTTTTCTTTTCTTTTCTTTTCTTTTCTTTTCTTTTCTTTTCTTTTCT
>VZTN01018467.1:178198-209558 GCA_013400515.1 Erpornis zantholeuca
TTCCTTTCCTTTCCTTTCCTTTCCTTTCCTTTCCTTTCCTTTCCTTTCCTTTCCTTTCCTTTCCTTTCCTTTCCCCCCTCAGGTAGGCCTTACCACACTTGTTTTCTCAATTTTCAAGCCCTTCAAGTTGCTCCTGGGTCAGATGCACAAACATCTTCCTGCTTTATCCTTACTCTGTATGTGTATTTGGACAAGTGTTTTGTCTATTTCAAAGTAAAGCTGAGGATTATCTTCGCTAAGCAGTGCAGGAGAGCACTGCTTCATATCATTACATCTGCATAATTCATTATAAATACATATAAAATTTGCATTGTTTGATTATAATTCCTGCAAATCTAACTAGAAAATTATTTTATAGAAACAGAACAATAGGAAACAGTCATCCCTTCTTTGATTTCACATCTCTGCTTGTGCTTCTGCTTCCCTGGTAGTAAAGCAGGCACATGCAAATACACATCGTGATGCCCTTCCAAAACCTCCCTTGCCTCTAGCCTTGATCCCGTCTCATGCTGCTTCTCAGCAAAGACAGTTCCAATTTATACCCGTTTCCAACCATTTCAAACTGACACTTTTAATTCATCTCACTGTAGTTACCAAGGGCTTAGCACAGAAAAAAGAAAAAAGGAAGAAAAGGAATGGATACTGCAGTCTCCAAATTATCTGTCTCCTGTGACTGCTTTGAGCTGTCCATGGCATTTCTGGTATTTTTAAGTAAATTATTTCCTTTCTCCCAGAAAAGGGAAAAAAAGTCTGAAGACTCTTCCTCTGCAGTATTTGAGCATTTATTTGATTGTAGTAACAAACTACAGTCCATTTACAGTGACAGTAGAGGGGACCACACCAAGGAAGGCAGAACCAGAGTTGTTTTTGGTGTCCAAGTTTGGTGATGGCGGGATCAGCTGCTTTCTGACACTGAATATTACACAGCTGCACACATCAAAGTTGGTAGCTCACTGAAAAATGCAGGTTCAGACATTAAAGATTTAAAAGATGTATGCAGATATTAAAATAGAATGACTTTGTGGTAGTGATTTTAAGGATAAAATTTTAACTAAGCCAAAACAATTGACCTTCTGGTAGGTGCTGTTGTTCGTCAAGGAGGGACACCAAACCTCTCCTGAGTCATTTCCACTCAGCTTTGGGACCATGAAAACTCGTGCCCAAGTAGGACATCACTCTCCGAGGTGCTGCATCATCCCCCAGCAGGGTGTGATGATGTCAGCTTTTAAATCCTGTTAGCCAGAGATCTCCAGGTAACAAGAGCTTGTTTTAAGTCACTACAGGGTTGCTTTTCCTTTATAATATTTTTTGTTTCATTTGGGACTCAGAAAGGAGTGTCCAAAGAGGAAATTAGGGCAAAAGACTCAACCCCTCTCTGAATGCAAATTAATCTGAAGTTTAAGTGAAATCATTGGAACATAATTCTAGATTGCTGCCAATTATTTGTTCACACTGCGAATCACTCAGAAAAACATCCTGAGATGTTGCATGCAGATGAAACCAGAACTTTAGCTAGGAAAACTGCATTTCTCTCAATGAAAACAAGCTACCTTTTTTCTTGACAATACATAATGTATTTTTAAGGAGAGATTATTGTTTCAGGAGGGTACTTTTCCCTAATATCTGCATAGAGGTGTCTCTTTTAGGATAAGATCTTGTTTATAAATGGGGCAGGCATTCTTAGCAGGCAGGAACAAAGAAAAGTGTTTTTATTAGCAGCAGGAACCACATGAACAGCTTTGACCTCAATTTAGGATTTAGCTTATCGTTTCACACAGAGGCTTGCATCAAGAATTTGACACTGGTGCCCTTTTCTAATTTGTAAAGCAAACTAAAGGGAAAATAATGGAGTACGGATAAGTGCTGTTCATGAACCACTGAGCAGGCTCTATTCCATTCTGTCCGAATTACTCCACAATCAGTCAGAAATCTCACGACAGACTAGGTTGTCTTTTTGTTGTTTTTATTCCTCTAGGAGAAAAAAAAAAAAAAANAACTGCCAGGCCTGTCCCTACCCTGCTGGTGATGAGGAGTATTGTGGAATCGACATTCCTTGCAGTCATTGCTGCATCCACAGAGGGAAGTGCTGCTGGGGCACCGGGAGAATATTCTGCTGCAAATGTTGGAGCTGTGGTCGTGTGATTGCAGAGCAACCTAAGGTTAGGTCTTAAGTGTGGTAAAGCCCTGACAGCTTTGCTCCAATTGGCTCCATGACATTCCCTGCTCGGCTGTGATCCTAATGGCTTGAGACTGGCTGAATTCTTCTAACCCCAGCAATTAGTTTTCATTTTCTAGAACTCAGCTCACTTGAAGTGTTATTTTTTTGCATGCAGAGGGCGCGTTGGAGCTGGGGCTTATCCAGCCCGTTGCGTGAATTGTCTCTCAGGCACAGCCACAATGCCTGACGCCCCCTGTGCTGACTCAGCCGGGTTTTTGTCCCTGACGGCAACACAAAAAGGCTTTACAAATTTCTCTAGGTTTTCCTGATCAAAAGAGCTGTGTAAGAACAAAATGTATAAATTATCTTAGCAGATATGTGATGTACTGACATCTCAGCCAGAGAGAATTTTAGTCTTTCCCTTCTCTTCATCTGAAAGATGGCACAAGATGAGCCCTGTGTTATTTGTGATTCCCCCCACCCAGAGATGATACTATCCATTTACACATCGATATCCCATTCCTATGTGCCAGAGCAGCACTTCTTTCCAGTCACATTTACATGGGCAGCCCTTCCCCAGTCCTATACTCTCCTGGCATTGGCAGCTGAAATAAGGATGACTTTTCTAAACAAAGACATACATCTGCATTGCTCAAAGTAATATATAGATACATAAAATATGGGACCTGCTGAGAGGCTTTTCCTCACACTACTGAGAAGCACGTATTTTCTCCATATATTTCATAACACCAGGCATATGGCCCCAATCCAGTGAGTTATAGAAGGTTTTGCTATGTGTGATTTTATGGAGAACAGCAGGACTAAGGACTCTTCAGGAGCTCTGCTTTCAGTCTGTGTTTCCCTGGTAGGAGGGAAGAGCAAAGGGTGCACAACGTATCTCTTTGAATCAATTTGCCTGTGTATGAAAAACACATGAAAACACACAAACCACCATCTGCTGACATTGTTTTGTATCATCCCTGAGAATAGGAAGCTTAAGGAGAGAGGTTTAGGCTCTGACTGTTATTGGGGAAAGATGAATATAGAACAGAAGGAGAAAGTGAAGATGAAGAAAAACACCAAGGCAAGGTAGGGCACAGACCTAGAGGAGAGAGAAATACAAATGAGCTGATAGGGATAAAATTAATCTAGCACTGTTTCCTGTCTGTGTCTGTCTTCTCATTCTCCAGTACAGCTCTGCTGGGCTACTTGGTGCTCAACACCCTTGTAGATCTTAAGCTTCCCTGTCCCTCTGCCTTGGAAAGACTCTGGAAACATGAGTGCCACATGCCGTTCATGCTCTGGCCTCACCACCCTCCTGCATCCAAGCACCTTCATCTTCACCTGTGAAGGTCAGCTCTCTCTGAGAACAAGCATGGTTTGACTTGATTTTTTAAGACGGTTATCCTCTCTTTGTTCTACTTGAGAAACACAACATTTTGGAAGTGTTGTTATCTGTGACAACACATTATAAAGACTACTTTCGAAGGGTACTTTGGAGTACCAGGAGAATAAGGTTGCATTGCCCACAGACAGCACCAAACAGATGGTGGCTGTGGCAACAGCTTAAAGCATGCTTTGAAAGCAAAGCAACACACTTTAAACTAAGTAACACATTGTTACAACTAGCCCTTGTCCTTGGCTGAACATCAGCATTAGGAAGTTTGCTCTGGGATTCCTCACAAGCAAGTGATCAGTGTGACAGGAGAATCAGGAATTGTTTGCAGGGAATCCTAAGAGCAGACAGCAGCCACGAGTGCAGAAGCAGAGGACATTATTGTAGAGTGACTGAAACTTGACAAGTTCAAAAAGCCTTCTTCCTAATTTAGTAGGCAAACATCACAGAGGTAAAGACAAAATAAATATTGTTTTCACAGGTGCAGTGTGCCAGATCCATGTCCTGAGTATTGCTGAGGAATACTGTGCAGTATGAATCAGGGATCATAGGGAAGAGCTGAGTCCTTGGCCAGCCAGGTAGGTCTCATGACAGTGAATGTGTGCATAGCGTGGTGCTGCAGGGCCGTGACAAGAGGCTGTGGCTGCAGTGACGTTTTACCCGTATGTCTCCCATCCCCAGCAGTTTTTGAAACATCATTTATATTTCCAGGCCCTTTCACACCCCTTCTGCAAGGTTAGTTTAAACACACTCAGCAAAGATAACTCATCGTGCAATGAGAAGAGGGACAGGATCAGAAAATGCTCCCAGCCATTTTGGTGTGTCCGTGAAATGACCCTCTTGATCTGATTGCTCTTGACTCATCGCTTTCTTGCTATCGTCTCTGTCGGCAAGCTCTGGGAGACAGGACTGAGTCTCACTGCAGAAAAATAGGCAAAAAACCATGGCTCAGCAAGTTTGGTCTGGAATCGTAAAATCAAGTGAAACATTAATTCACTGCAAGCAATGCAAGCCTGTGCTGAACAAATTTCCACTTCCTGAAGTCAGAAAAACTCCTTGTGCCTGTGTTTTCTCCTCTGCCTGCCAGTGCTTCTGATGGAGAGGGATATTCCTGTTGCCATAGCTCCTTCCCAACAGCTGCCTAGATTTAATCTTCACTGACTCCCCAGACTTAATCTCCATTCTGCAGCAGGTAGGAGTTAATTTTACAATTGGGCAAGACAGTTAAAACAACAGAGATTAATTTCTAGTATCCAGGTTGGGAATGGAGGAGCAGGGATTGGGATGTGTCTCGGCTCTGTATCTGCAGCCTATGGCCAGCACAAGGAAATTTGGAGAGTAGAGAACCATACACTCACAGCTCACCTGGGTCATGATGTCAAGGGGATACATCTTGTAGGATGTAGAATCAGGCACCTCCAGAGGATAATAGGAGAACCACTGCCTAGAGGGTCTTAAATCTTGTTGTCTGCCCATGGGGAGACTTACTTCCAACCCAGAAACCTAAATATAAAGCCCAGACATAGCATAAATACCCCTCTTTATCACCCTTAGATTTGAGTGGTTTTAATAATTTTTAATAGGAAAACTAAAAAAAAAAAAAAATAAAAAAAAATCTCATTTTTATTTTTGTAAATACACAATATTTGGATTTGTATTGCTTTGAGGTGATGATAGATGCCCAAATGTTCCCAGAAGAACATCTGTTGGGGAAAAAAATCAGCAACATCCTGGTAAAATGGAGGTTATAAACATCTATCTTTTTTAAACAGGTAAGTATCTTCCTCACTTTTTCTGATGCAATCCCATTGAATTTCTGGTTGCAGTTGCAAATAACAGTTGTTCTCTAAATCCTTATTCCTGTTATAAGCACAAAATTCTAATAAAATATTTGCTGAGATTATTCAGGACCATGCGAGACACTCACAGACAGCACTTCTCACTCCACTCTGACCTTGTTAGGCTACAAGAAATACCTGAGTAGCATCTTTTCTGGCTCAGCACATTTTTTAAAAACCATCAGCTGTGCTTTCTTTTAAAAATCTGCATTAGCTTTAAAAACCTTACTGGATGGCCTAGTTTCCTCTGGAATTATAAAAAAACCAAAATTGCGCCTTGGGCAGAATGACCTTATTCTTTGCATTCTTATTCCCCGCAGCTCTTCCTTATGCTTTTTACTGCTGGGATGTGTTGGATTGTGCTCTGCATCAGTCAGTGGATAAAGTACGGAGCTGAGTGTGAAAGCAGTAGCCATGTGGGAGACTAAACCTTTCAAAGATATAAGCTCCCATCAGCAGGCACATGGTCTGTCCCACCCATCCGACCTCATTTGATTTTCTCACCAGCTTGAGCAGAAGCAGGAGCATGTGCCCTCACAGCTGCAGTCTGCTGGGACATGCAGGTTTGTCTGACTCTTCTCCTGCCGAGGTGACTACTTTAAATCATTAGGCAAATATATCAATGGTGGCCATCCATATCATCAGCTGCAAAATAAATTGTGTAGGTGGGTACGTGTTATGGATGGGAAAGGTAAGGAGGCAGGATCTGCCTCCCACCATCTCTGACCCCACTAGAGGGTACTATCCAGTCAACATAGCCACCTCTCTTACATACTGAGGACTTTCCTCCATGGGACTCAAACTCTGGTGGAAAAAAGATGGGCCATGGAGCTACAGAGTTTTTGCAAGGTGCCTGCCTTTCACTCCTTCCCGTGGGAGCTGCTTCACTTTGTATGGACGATTAAATATTCATTGGGCCAGGGAGAGAAAAGCAAGAGATTGAGTCTATTGCCCAGTTGTTCTGGTGCTCACCTGGGAGGGGAGAGATGCAGGGTCAAGTCCTTGCTCCAAATATGGTTTAATTATTTATACAAAGTGCAACAGCTCCAGCAAGAAGGACGTACAGGCTGGCAAGGCTGATGGCCCTCTCCTGGGCTGCAAAAAACATCTTTCCTTTTAACTGTGGGGTGGCTTGATGCACGTTTTCTCCTTGCCAAGAAAATGTTTCCTGTTTGCATTGTGATTTGGTAGTTTGTTGATCCTGCTCCTCAAAGAAGGGCTGCCTTGGGCATTGTGCTCCATGGCAGGATTCATAGATGCTCCTGGCCAAGGAAGGCACAGCCCCTTGCCCACCAGTGCCTCATTTGCCTTGAGGGTCAATAATTAGCCTTTTGCTGTGGCTCACTCCCTGAAAACTCGGCTATCTTCCCCATCTATGCAGAAAAGGAAACCCCAGCAGCTGCAGAGAGGGCCAGGCTCTGAGAGGCTGCAGGGAATATAAATTTCTGCATGGCTTTCCAGGGCTAACAGGAGCTGCTCTGAGGAGGGGGCAGTGAAAATAAGGAGCTTCTCCTACAAGAAGGAAACCTGTAAAATTCTCTCATCCTGTTTATTTCTCCTGAAGTGTTTCAATGTGGATATTTTACACCTCTAAGGTCAGTGCCACTACTGTTTTTTTTCTCCCGGCTGGCACCATTCTCTAAAATTCCCTGAGATGGAAAACTAATGTTTTCCCTTGCAAGGGCAGGTGGGAATGTCCTGTGTTGTGTTATTCTCAACACACAAACAATCTTAATTTCAGTAGCATCCCACAGACTTTAAAAGTGTCAAGATTAAGGCAGAGATTAAGTAGCCTAGTCTGCTTTACAGGAAGGACCTTTATTTAAACACCTGGCCACTAACACAGTTAGATTTCCATGGGACCTTTAAATTGAGTATGTCACCCTCAGCACACAGGGCTGTTTCCATTGCATTCTGCAGTGAATGTCATTAGGTAAAAACACAAAATACCAGTGTGGTATTTAAATTTACACACACCGTTGTGAAGTCATGTGAAGAAATGTGAAGTCATCCAGCTCCTCATTTCACACATTTAGTTTGTTCTGCTGCTACATATTTGTTCAGTATTCACAAAGGAAAAGTTACTGAGCACAATAAAACACAATTCTGGACAACTACTATTTTTGAAATCAAAGCCAAACAAAACAAGACTTAAAAAATAGCTGTTATAAAATATTTTTGATTATACTTACTATCAAAAAGTGGTTCTGTTGATTTTGACTAATGGCTTACACACTCAACAGAGATGGCATTGTTTACTTTCTTACCCGTTTACATTTATTATTACTGCTAAGTTTTGTGTTAGCACATGCTGTTTTAAATTAAATGAATATCCAAATACTGTTTTGAAGTTGCTAATGGCACCATATGTACTGCATTTTCTTGCATGCTATTTAAAGAAAAACTCTTAATTGTACTACCATTGCCTGAGGATATTTTTGTGGTTAGCAATTAAGATTCATTTTCCTGTTCATGTAGAAAATCACTTCATGAAAATACCGGAATATAATAACTTTTGTCCAGTTTATGCATTCTTGCTTTGATACTTTGTATTAAGGGAAAAGAGAACTATTGTTTAAAATCTGAATATCTCAATGAGCTTTTAATTGTTATTTCTAACTGAACAGTTCCTTCTCTAGCCATAAAACAATGAACGTAATAAAATTTAAATATTTACTTCTAGACTTAACCAGCGAGTCTATTTGTCCTCTGGTTTCACTACTGAGAAGTCCACAAAAGGTGCAAAATAGGCAATAGAAACTCAAAAGTTGGCTGAAGGATTTAGTATCAGGAAAAAAATGAACAATCCCCTAAGTTTATCCAATATTTGGGAAAAACTGGGGGCAAGAACCTGCGCTGTTATTGGGGAGGTGAGGAGCAGGCTGCCCTGGCAGTGTCACAGCAGTGCCCTCAGCACAGATATCCACACCCAGCCCTCGTTTCATGGCGCTCAACACTCCCAGCTGCTGCTCGAAGCTGTGGGGCTGGTGGGAGGCAGAGAAGGGTCCTCGCTCCTCGCCAGGGATGGACTCATCCCTGGGTCTGCAATGGCAGAGGAGGAAGAGGCTGGGAGCAACTCCGTCGGTCCCACACTTGAGCATTGTTTGAGAGTGATTTGTTCTTCGTGACAGGGTCAAGCTGCTGTGAAAAGGTTAAACAAACGGGCTTTGTAAGCTCCTTTTAAGGCAAAGCTGGTCAGAAGGCCCCTTTAATCAGCGATCCCCTTTAGCCCTGGGAAAAGGCACCAGCCAGACTCACTTGCATGGCAGTGGGGAGCCGGGGCGAGGGTGGGGTGGAGGCTCCCTGCTCTCCTGCAGCCGCCTTTGGTTGGAGAAATTGAAATCCTGCAAGGGAAGGTGTTTGACTGGAAGTGCTGTTGTGCCTCCCCCTGCGCTGCGGTGCTGCCGCAGAGGAGGAGGAGGAGAAGGAGGAGATGGAGGAGGAGGAGGACATTCCTCTGGGGCCAGTGTCTAGCCCAGGATCCCTAATGCTGTCTGCACCCATCCTGTCAGGAGGGTAATGAGGGGAAAGTTCCCAGACTAAAATTAAAAGCACCTCGGTCTTCAGAGGAGGCTTATAATAGCAGCCTCCACATTCCCTCTGCTGTGGCTGCAGGACTGGTACTCTGCTGGGAGAGGATCCCTCGTGGGTTAATCCCTGCAGACAAGAAGGTTTTAGTTCAGCTTCTTCTGACCCATTCTGAGGTGGATACCCAGTGCAGTACACATTTGAACTGCAACTTCTTGGAGATGCCCTAGGACAGGCATGGTTCCTCCTTTATTCATAGGGCAGATTAATAACAAGTACTGGCTCTGCTCTCCTCCCAGGGAGGGTGACAGCAGCCAAGGGTGGCTTAATTTCTGCTGTTGTGAGTGGTGGAGGCAGGAGGAGATGGCACTGAGACTCCTTTGCCCAATGAGTTATATGGAAAGAGTGGGAAGATGCGTGGCTAGAGCTAAGCTGGGCAGCAAGAATTCTGTGACACTGCTCTCTCTGTCCTCAGGGCTCCCCTGCCCTTCACAGTTGAGTCATTTGTTAACTTGGGCCCTTGTCTCCTTCCTGCTTATCCCCATTAAGCATCCTCCTTCCCCTCCCTCCATCCCCAAGGTTTAGCTGTGAAGTGCCCAAAATCCACACACAGACATGAGCTGTGACTCCTGGATCAACATTTGCAGCAAAGCCCAGGAGCTGTTATGGGCCAACCCTGTCATGTTCCTGTGCCAATTCCAGCCATGCCAGGTCCATGTCTCTGCCTACTTCCTCTCTTAGATCCTTACCTCCCTCACCTTGTTCTCTTCAGCTACTTTCTACTCACCACAAGACAATATGGTAGTGGTTTTCCACAATGACTCTAAGCTTATTTGGTTCCTGGGCTCCAGCCTGCCATCATTTTGTCCTTCTCGTGCTACTACATCCACCATCCTAATAATCTTTCCTCTCTCTGCCTCACCATCCACCTCTTTCACCACCTTCTGCTTTGTGTACCCTGTCCTCCTTACACTGCAGACAAATGAGAAAACATAAAAAGTTACCACCTTCCTCCTGTTTATTGCCATGCCCCATCAGAGGTGCAATAATTGCTTGTATGAGCACTTCTAATCTGTTCCAATGCACAATAAAACAAATAAATGCAGTCAAAAAGTGAAGCTGATCCCCCCTCTCTCTGTTTCCATGAAAATGACCTCTGTGGTCAGAATCTAGAGAAACAGTACTGTGCCTCCTACTTTGAGTTCTTCTCCCAGTAATTCTCTTGATTATTGAAGTAAAAATTAAGTTCTTCTTCTTATTACTTAGTTGATTTTGCATCCTTTCTGCTCCACTGAGACCATTTCTTAGGCAGTAATTTCATCATCCAAAATCTGGGTAACAACAAATGAGAGAATGAAAAGCTTAATACTTTTATTTAGTAACATAGTGAATTTAGCAGCCTAATCACCTTCTGTGCCAATCTGATCCCTGACTGCCACACAACTCATACTGAAATAGCCATAATATTTCACAGAGATAGAATAGTAGGAGGCCAATCTTGAGATACTTCTTCAAAACAGTGAAACGGACATGGTAATGCCTGACAGATAAGAACTTGGTACTGAGATACTGAAGCCAGCAGTGGCTCTGCCAGTGGTTTGGGTGTGAATTAAGAGCCTGAATTCTACACGAATCAACATATTTTTACCACCACAATTAATCTTCTGAATTTAATCTCCTTTCTGCATCAGCTGTCAGCCAGCTGAAGAGTTGCCTTGCCTCTGGGGGTGAGACATCTTTGTAGCAATGAAGCACTGAAAGAGAAGTCAAGAAGTCAAGAAGTCATCCAGCCATCCGGGCCCTTCTCCCACAGTTCCACCCTCTGCATCAAAGTTAAGCAAATTACTTTATATAATCTCCTATAGATACTTCTTCTGGTTTACATTTCTGTAGCACAAGTCCTTGGATTTCTATCAAACCATTTTCTTGGACACCATCTTAAGAAACAGACTCTGTTGCTAATATTTATCCTGGGGGGTTTTTCTGCAAATTTAAGTGATTTCTCTTTCTTCCTCAGTTGCTTATAAGTGATAACCAGCAAATTTGTAGCCACATTTTACATACAGAACACTGTTGTCGCCTGTCTTCCTACACTTTTTTTTTCCTTTTCTCTTTGCAGTTTAAAAAAAGGCACATCTTTCACCCCTCATGTTTTCCAGATTTCCGTTATCCTGTAGACTCTTTCCTGTTGATCATTATGAGGGCAGCAAAGCTTCCCAACTCTGCAAGCAGCATGTCAGAATGCCATTAGGCTGGGAGCTGTGAGGCACGTACCTTGGAAAGATGAGCTGGGAGGGAACCAGTGCTCTGGAAATGAGTTGCAGCACTAAAAGGATGTGGCTCCTGTGAACAATGGTTGCGAAGAAAAAATGGAATCTGTACAAAAATCTGCAAATCTGGGGCAGATATTCCCCAGAGTGACTCAGTGAGTGTGATCACACCACAACTCAAGACACCTTGTTTTCTCTGTATTGGGAATTTGGATTATTCAGCAGCCCCCGGGCAAGTGAAGACTGATGTGATATGGCCAAGGTAGGACAGATGCACTTGGACGGTTTCAGAGCAAGTGTGTGGCCAACCCTGCTTAGCATCTGCATATCAAATCTCTTAAAAGGGGGAGAAAGTCTCTTAAAAGACAGATAAATTATTTCATGACCAGAAATAATGTTGCCAAGCACATGATATAGATACTTTCATCCAGATGGGTAATACAAATATTTTTGCATTAACCTTAATTTTCTTTTCCTCATCAAAAAGATGTAGATACTGCAAACATACCATTCTATTAGTGGGGCATGGAATTGGTCCTGTAAATTATCCATAATTGCATGTAGGATGAGATATGAATTGAGCTTAATGCTCAAACCTAGACCCTGAAGACAAGTGGTTTGTCTTTTGCAGTACCAAAGTCTGGACAATGAGTTCAGTATTCTCTAATATTTTCATGTCTTCTTAATATTAATTGCTTGTAGGTCTGACTTTCCCAAAACATGAGCATAAAGAACAAATTCACAAAGTTAGTTCCAGCATTTCTTCATGATGAAGAGCTTCATAGGTAAGATTTCACCGTGATATTACTGAGTTCCCAAGCAATCAAAATTTATTTCAGAGACTTAAATATCTTACAGAACTGGAAAAGCTCTGAAATGCAAAACCTCCAGGATGTTCAGCATATGAACAGATTTGCATCACCCCAGCATTAAGGTCCATTAACAAACTATCACATTGCCAGGAGACAAACAAAGCTTACAGCCTACCTGAAAATGACCTTTGGTATGTAGCTCACAAAGTCATGCAAACACAAGCAGTGTTAATCTTTGGCAATAATGATATTCCAGATTTGGCACAGAAGAGTCAGATTAGCTTTTCTGTTGCTGCAGAAATTACAGTTAGGAGCTTGTTTTCTATGAGGCTGGAAATTCTGTCAGCAATATACTGTTATGAGATTCCTGATAAAAGCCAACTCAGAATAATATCTCACCAACTTCAGAAGACTCCAAAAAGGGCAAAAGACACCTC
This sequence comes from Erpornis zantholeuca, assembly GCA_013400515.1. NCBI lineage: Eukaryota > Metazoa > Chordata > Aves > Passeriformes > Timaliidae > Erpornis > Erpornis zantholeuca. The sequence goes on from VZTN01018467.1 coordinate 190,638, forward strand.
ATCTTCAAGAATGGAAGGATCTGGTGTATGTTTTATTTTGGTTGTCCTTTATACATTTTATTTAAACCTGTCTCTTTTTAGACATATTGTGGATGTGACAATGTCATGTGAAAGAGCAGAGTTCAGACACAGACACCAGCACTTTCTGGGTATTAAAAACCAAAAAATTCAGAGGAGTGATATGAAAAGCAGTGATAGCAAAGAAAATCAGGTAAACCCAAAATGTGGGATAGTAACAAACATTATTAGCTGGAGAAAGGCTCTGCAGAGTCCTGTTGATGAGGAAAAGAGAAAGAAGGTGTAAGTGCAGAAGTGAGAAGAGAAAATCTGCTGCAAACTGTGTGCAGCAAATCAGCTGTGATTGGCACTTCATGGGGAATTCAATGCCCAACCTCAGACGCTGGATCATGGCTCACAGGGAGCAGGGGACTCCTCCAGGGGTTTTTCTCAGAGAAACATACTTGTTCTGCTATTGATTTTTGCAACAACAACAACAACAGCAGGTAGAAGTTTCTAGGATCTGAGTAAGGCTCTAGAACAGAGAAATGACGGAGAATGTGCACACTAGAGAAGCACCAAAACTTACTTTAAAATATCTTTGCCTTTGTAAAATCAAACCTGGGAAAGGGTAGGGAACACCTGGATGCAGGGACTTCCTACATGACATCTGTGTAGCTAGGAATTTATCTTTCATCTTGGATAGTCACCTATTTTTTGTGAATTAATTTAAGACTAAACCCTGTTATGTCCAGTCCCAGGGAGTGGTAGCAAAAAAAAAAAAAAAAAAANGAATGAAACCAAAAACTGCAGAAATGTTCTCTTTCTCCTTTTCTGAACAGACAATAAAAGAGAAACAACGCTAAAAATAACTTAAAAAAAAACCCGAAAAAAAACAAAATAAAACCTCTGCTTTGGGATAAAGCTAAAGGAGGGAATAGACAGACTCCTGAAGTAAAATTATTGGGATGATCCGTCTTGGGGAGGGCTCTGTGAGGATATCCTCTCTCTGCATCTGTGTTCTCCTGTAAAGATGATCATCATTTTATTGGGGCGAGAGGGAAAGCGATCGAATAGAGATCGAATGAAGATGGAATGAAGATGGAATGAAGATCGACCCCGGCGGGTCGGGACTCGGTTGCTGCTCACCCCGGCCCCGCGGTCGGGCACCGCGCCCCGCGGGGCTGTGGGTCCGTGGGGATGGGTGTCCCTGGAGAGGGCGTGCGGCTGGCCGAGGGACGCTGGGGACTCATCGAATTCACCTCACAGCTGTCAACAGCAGCTGCTCTGGGTGGACAGAATTTTAGCCCCCTGCCTTCCAGCCCTCCCCGCCTTTCCGCTGACGGCCCGGCTGCGCTGGTCCCGTTTTTCCAGCGGGGCGGCCCGGGCTCTGCTCCGCAAAGGCAGAGCAGAAAGGTGCGAGCCCCTCACTGCTGCTTCCGAAGGGAGGCCGTGAAACGTGGGCTCCCGGGCCGAGAGGGTCTGGCAAAACGAAATGAACTTGAAAAACAGGTTTATCTCAAAAAGTAAAATAATCTGAGTAAAAAAGAGACAAAAGCAGACAAAAATGGATTAAATTAAAGAAAGGAAAGAGAAAGAAAGAGAAAGAGAAAGAGAAAGAGAAAGAGAAAGAGAAANCCCTTCCTCTGTCTATGTTTATTCTCAGGAGTGAAAAGGGGCGCCTGGGGCATCCTCCCGAATCCCCGGTGCCATTGGAGGAGTGAGGGGAAGCCGCAGGCTCTCCGAGGCCTGTTAGGGAACCAGGCTGTCAGGGCGATCTTCGGAATCTGCCCTGCCCTCCCAGGGGCTGGTAGCTTCCCTCGTGGGGGAAGGACAGGACACGTCGGGACGCGGCCGTGGGGATCCCTGCTTTCCCCTCGCAGCTGGCCCCAAGCCTGGGGACCCGACTGCAGGAGCTGCGGAACCCGTGGCTGCCGAACCGGCCCGGACCCGCGGGGCGGACACAGACCTGGCATTGGAGACGGGCTGAGCATCAGCCTGGGGCCGTGCGCCGTGAGAGGCTCTGCCTTGTCCCCCTCCCCAGGCCGGCCCCTCCAGCGCGGCCTCGCTCCTTTCCCACCCTTCCCCTCCCGTCCCGGCCGGTACGGCAGCTTCTTCCGTCTCCTTAAATTAACACACAAAGGCGATCTCTCGCCTAGAAGTAGGACACAAGAATTTTGTCATTGGCTGTAAGACCCCGAAAAGCCTCTTTGTTAAGAACAGCCTAGTTCCTATCCGGGGTGCGGGCCAACCGTGCCGCCCCTGTTTGACGGCTCCCTCTGCACAGCCCTTTCCCCCCAGCCTCGCCCCTTGGCCACGGGCATGAGACACGGCCGTACCCTGCCTTCCAGGGGATGGTTTACTCAGCCTCGAACCTTCCGAGGGGCCAAGATTCTTTCCCACCTCCCTTCCGCTTCCCGGGGGAGAAGCGGTGCGCCCCGCCCGAGCCCCGTGTCCCCATCCCGGCTCTCGGCCCCAGGGCGGCTCTGCGCGCAGGAGGAGGCCGAGCTGGGGTGAGGAATAACCTCTGTTTCTGGGCAGAAATGCAGCGTCGGAAGAGCTGCACGTCTGGATGGCACACACACCGCCGCTAACACGCCTCGGGGGCCCCGGGGACCCCGGGACACAGGGACAGGCCCCCAGCGCATCTTCTCTCCATTCTCGTTTGGGAACACGCTGGAACCTGGCAAGTGCTGCCTGCCGCAGCATTTCCTACAGACGCCGTGCAGAGGTTAACCGTAATTACCGTGAGAAAACTTCTACAAAATTATCTCTCGCAGTAAAACTGAAAATTGCCAGATCCAGCGGTTTTAGTACTGAGGAATTTTTCTTTCCCAAATAAAGACTAACGAAAACCTCAAGTATCACCACACTGTCCGTGTATCTAACGAAGCAAAGGCAGGAGAGCTTGTGCTTTCCTATCAGTGCTGCAAGACACAGGACCCGCAGTTGGAGAGATCCCACGGAGTCGGGGGAAACTCGGTGGAGGCAATGCTGTATGTGAACTCCCTCCTCGAAGTTAAGCACTCCTCTCTTTGCAACGGGAGGGCAGGAAGGAGGGACTGCATCTCCCCGTCATTTATTAATTGGTGAGCAAAGGGCAGAGACAATTACTTGTGTTTCTCATTGGCCAAACTTTGCCATAAAGGACTCCATAAGCAGCTTTACAATCTACCTCGCACAGAGACCATGGGTGGGCAGTGGGATTTTTTTCTGTTTATTTGCTTTTGGATTATAAAAAAAAAAATATAAAAAATCAAGGAATAAACAAACCACGCAAATAACATTTTGTTGGGGGAAATAACAGTGGGTGGTTATGATGACATTATAAATATTCCCGTGATTTTAATGCTCACCAAGCTGATACTTGTTTTGTTTATATGAAACAAACATAATTGCTAGAGACTAATAACTCATGTATTTCTTTTCATTTAACTAGATTTTGCTTGTGTTAAAATATATTTTCAAGACAAGTAGATACCAAAATAGAGTTGATCTAGAAATCTCTTTGTCTCTTTCAAGGTTAAAACCAGAAACTGGAAATATATTGTTTGAACATACCAATGAAAATAGAGTTGGTCTTTCCACGGAGGAGATCAGGAAAAAAAATCACAATAGACGGTAGAAATAAACAGTATGAAACAGGTATAATAGTCAAACTCTTTCAAGAAAATTTAAATGTCCATCTGAAAAAAAATTCACTCATACAAGACAAAAGGCATGCAACTGGAAGGGGATTGGTAGTTCACAAATTGGGGTGATAGAATAGTTTTGACAAGTGTCAAGACTTAAAGACAATGCTCAGGGAAAAACCAGGAGGAGAAGATGTGCAATTTCAGCGCCAGGAAAGGGCATTCCCAATACGAGGAACAGCTGGGTCACCGCTAGGTAATGGATAGGTTTTAAATGTGCCTGAAGATGGTGCTGTTTAGATGGCAGAAGGAAGGACTCGGACAGTTGCAGTAAAGAGATATACTATGAAACAGATAAATACATAATAAATGGTTTACCTAAAGTTCTGTAACTCTCCAGCACATTACTCCAGCAGCAGTCCCAAAATCTAAGCAGGGAAGATTAATTGAGAAAAGGCTTAAAAAGCAACTTAGTTCTTGAATAATTTCACTGTGACAAAACAGTTTCTGGTGAGTGAAGTTTCAGTCCCTGATATTTATCAGCAGATCCCACTCTCCCACTCCAGCAGAGCCAAGGTCCTTCTGCTTCCCTTCCAACACCCCACCTTGGGTATAGCCTTTAAAAACTTGTGCCTGTGCATCAACCACTCTAAGGAAAAGAGAAGTGGAAGGGAAATACTCATGGCTGGCTTCTAAGCAACAGATGGTGAAGGAATTTAAAGTGGAATTTCCCACCATGTAAAAGCTTTAATGTTATTAAACTTGATTTTAATGTGACTGCAAAGTGATCTGCTACAGTTTATGACAGTCAATTCTGCTGTCTTTACCAGACTGGAAACCAGATTTCTTTCTGATCATTTTTGTAAGGGGATCTTTGAAAGGGCACCAGGAACTGGACTAGCAGATTCGAAGAGAAGCTCCCTGACATATGTAAGACACTTCTCTGCAGTTAGCAATAAATAATCTGAGGAGAAAGCAAGTTTTCTGGCAAAACACAGCTCTTGCAAAATTTATGCTTTGCCTTCAATTGCACAACATTTTTTAACACCATATGCCAATCTGGGAATCTCAAGCACAGTAATTAGCTCTGAGCTTTTGGAACACTTCATAAGGCCTGGATTAATCCCAACTGTATTATCTGGTGTCAGTTACTCTGAGCTGGAGATGCAGCACAGGAGTTACCAGCCAGTGAATTGTGCAATAATGACCAGATGCCATATGCTATTCCTCTATGTATATTCTACCTATAACTGGTGCTAGATCCAATTAAGGGGAAAGCCACGTTTTCTCCTGGTGCAAAGCAGAGCATGCTGCTTTTTTTGCATAAAGCAATGTCTCCCATTTGACAAACTTTAAGTCAATCCCCTGCTGAGCCATTGTACTGAAATACATGTTGCTTTTTAAAATTTTAAATTTACTTCTTCACAACAAAAATATTACTCCAGAACTATCTGATGAGCAGCCATAGGACCTTAACAGCTTGTAGGATCAAAGTCTTGAGTGTAAGTGCAGCCTTGGCATGGATGAAGGCATAGGAAGCCTTTCCTACAGTCTGTTTCTGTCCCAGATTGTCCCTCATGATAGCAGATTTTCTTTGCCCCTCCCATCAGGGTCTGATCTGTGCTCCCTTGAATAAAGAAGTCCCCAGAGCTGGGTCAGCAGTATATATTACCCTTGTAGTGAAATCTTCATTTCAGAGGTGTCAAGAGAACCTTATTGTCTTCTGCTCATTTCATTATCTTTTTTACTTTTGCCTCAGAAGCAAGTGGAAGGTGGCCTGACTGTCACTGGAGGGACAGCTATTGCAGCTGAATTGTTCTATGATAGCTGTTTTTTCCTTGCTTTATATCAGGAGAATGAGCTCTCCTCCCAGGGCTCTTCTGACCACAGGGCTTACATTCAGCAGGCAGAATCAAATCCAGTGGGAATAGGTTTGGTGAATCACTTTGCTTGTTTAGAGTGTCCTCTGAGGAAAAAGCCCAACAAAACAACATGAGAAACCCACAAAACTAGATATTAATTGTGCCAAAATTTCACAATCTTTGCAGGTGGGAATCAGGTGCCAGAGCAATGTGTCCAGTATCACTTGAGTCATGTAGCATTAAAAGGTCGTGTTCTAGCACCGTGTGAGTCTCCCAAAAGTCCTGGGTCATAACTGAAGTCCTACATAAATATCTTGGATGACTTTGGGAATATCAAAATACACTAAGTATTTTAAACTACCTTTAAACAACCTAACAATGTTTGCACATGTCAGCATGAGCTCTCCTCATGGTCAGTGGAGGGTATTAGGCACTGCTAGGGCACAGTGCCTGTGATAAACGTGTCTTGTGCATGACACAGACTGTGTGCCATATTTATAAGTTTCTGTGCACATTAGGGTGCCTAAGTTAGCTGTAAATGAATAAATTATAGATTATTTCCACTACATATAACCCAGGTTCTTTTTTTCTCTTTTATGTAACAATAAAAGTGGAAGTGGTGCTGGTGGACACAGCAGTGTGTTTCTCATTCTCCAAAAGCTTCACAGATTGTGGTTGGGAAGAAAAAAATAACTTTTCTGAAAAAGTAATGAGAAAATTTCCTAGGGAAAAAAAATAAAAATAAGAAAAACCTAAGGAGGAACACAAACTCATTCTTTCAAAAGGAGAACCTTGACAAGGTTGTCTTTATAGAGCAGCTTGTTCTGTATTGTGTGGAGTTGTATTTCAGTCCCAAGGTTAAGTACCCAGCAAGACCAAGCCCCATATCAGAAAGGGAACATAAATTAAGACAACAATAAAAGAGGAAAACATATGAGGCTCAGTTGTCAGGCAATGGAGGAGCAATGCAAGCTAAAAATTTCTTAGTCCAAGGTCAGAGGTTGCTTTAAGTTGGGTCAGAACTTGAACACAGGATTGCCCTGTGCTGTTCTGATTTTACAAATGGCTTGTCTCCATCTCTGTAGAGGCACATGGATTTGGCAATTACTGTGCAGGATATTTTTTCAGCTAGATATGAAACTTGAGGCAGGTTTTATGGATAATTCTGTAGGGTTTTGCTTGTTTGTTTGTGATTCTTTTGTTGTTGTTAGGGTCCTTCTTACTTCTTTTTCTCTTCTTTTTCTTCTTTTTTCTGTTTTTTAAAGTGGACAAAAAGTCTATGTAGCTCATGAAAAAAAATCCACACTTGGAAACTGCTCTTTGAGTTCAGTTATTAACTGCTAAATCATTTTCAAAGTAGGTCTGCTTCCTATTTTTTCATTTCCAAATATAAAATGTGTCACTATTTTGTCTTGTGCGTTAAGATGTTAGATCAATATCTGAATAATTAAATGCAGCAGGACAATGAACAGTTTAATTAGCCTTGAGGTTTTCAGAGTATTAGCTATTAAAACTAAGTAGGAAAATTGGCTTGCTCTGAAGCCTTTTATTTATAAATTGCGACTTGGCAGAAGTGCAGATCTAAGTTTAGTGTACATTTAGATTGTGCAATACAGACCTGCTAGAAGAAAATCTAGTCCACCTGGACCTCAGCCGTGGTTTTTGTCTGAGATGGATTACCTGCACTATGCTCTCGCAACACCTGCGAGCATCCCAAGGGGTTCTGCAGCACCAGAACCATTTTGGAGCTGTTTTACACCACAGATCTCACCTGTGCTTCAATTTGAACAAACTTTTAATGAGGGAAATGAGAAAAACACACCTGTCAGGCCATATTGAGAGCATTTTGGTCAGGGGAGGGATGTAGCCCCAAGGTGCACTGTGGAAAAGTCCATTTGGTCTGCAGTTACACCAAATCCTGCCCTGGTGTTTAAGGAATTAAAAGCTATTTACATATCATGTCTCCAATCAAGGGTTAGCAAAGATGTTCCTCCATGTCATCTTATCTTCACTTATGTTTTGCTTACATTAATTGCATCTTCAAATAAATACAGGCATACATTCTGAAAGAAGATTAAAAGAGGAAATGAAAGGAGGGAGAGAAATATTTTTAAATCTTTTAAATTTTGTGCAGAGTCACCAGACACTTTTCTTTTTGACTTAATTTACACAAGTAAAAGATGCAAAATGCTGATTCCCTCTAGCAAAAAAACTTTCCCATGCATTGCCTCACAAGTGTACTCTTTCATACCAAGGAAGTCTGGCTACATGAGCACATGGAAGAAACATCAGATAAGACTGTGGAATAGAAATAAGTCCAAAACAAAGAACATGTGGCCTATGGTAAAAGTCACTACCTTGAAATAGGTCAGATCCAGAAGATTCCAGCTCAAGGAAAGGCACAGTTTTATAATTTCTTTCCTCACATTTCATCCAGATCCAAACTACTCTTGTCAAATGGAAACCATATAAATTTACATATCAGTTAAAAATTTCCCCAGATTCAGAATCTGTGAAAGACAACCTTAAGATTTTTATGGTTTTTTTCTTAATCATGCTGATTGTGGTAGAATTTTAAATAATCTGCATCTACATATCCTGATTAATTTCTGATTAGGTACAGATAGAATCTTTGGGATTTATTGGTGTTTGCAAAATTGGTAGTAGCAAACTAATCTGGAATATTAATCTAAATTTAAATTTGAACTAAGGAACCTATAAGTCCTTGTTAGCTGTCAGAAATGCTCCCAAATATGGCATTGGGACACTCTCTGAATACTGAGTGTCACTCAGAGTCAGCAAGATGCAAGTACTGCTAAAATCCTTATTAATCCTTCTCACACATCACTAGACTTATTCTTTATGGAAAGATGTTCAGATTCCCCAGATGCAAATTTCTCAAGAATAACTCACACTTTAATTTGTACCTCATAAGGCTAAGGTATCTTTTTGAGTCAGATCTCAGTGGATTTGGGGGATTTTTTTGGTTTTGATTTTAAATTTGCAAATGTGTGGATACATAAAAAGGGAAAACTTGTGTGTAACAGCACTTGGAATTTCAGCACAAGATAGAAAGAAACAACCCAGCATCAGGCAAAAAGATGCTTGCTCTTTTTGGCTCCAAATCAGAGAACTCTTTTTATTTCTCCATCAATCTAAGAGGTAAGTGCCCACAAGCGACTTCTTGGATTAACACAAAAGAAAGTCCAAGGAAATATTTCATTGTCACACCATTTTTTTTTTCTGAATTGAAGGTGACATTAGGACACATATAACCAAACATAGTTAACTCAGAATAATATAGTTGTTGTGCTTAATAAAACAATTTAAATTATGGTGGAGACAAAGAGTTCCAGATGAATCAATTGTTTTTTAGCCCTGTGGACTAAACGAACAACAAATCTAAGCAAATATAATATACTGTGTTTTTTATCCTCAGCTGAACTTTATTTTGACTTCACTGTACCATGTAATAATTTGGTCAAAATCTTGCCTTTTATGCAAGGGAATGGCTGCCATGCAGCTTTGTACTGACATAGATTTTAGGCTATGTGCATACATTTCTAAGGATAAGCTAAAGGTGGATTAATGAGTCAGATCCTCAGTCTACTTCTGCTGTTCTTCACACTAAAAGGCGAAAATGAAGGAAAGGGAAAGGGTAATTCCAGCCAGACAAGATAGAAAAAAACAGAAAATGAAGAAATAAACATAGGCTTCTTTTCAACCTGCATCAAAGAGATAGAAGTTAAGTGTTTGGTTTAATGTCAATGTCCTCTACAGTGATTTTTGCAGCACTTGCAGCAGTGATCATCCCTGCCGAGAAGGGATGCACAGAGAGGGGAGAGAGATGACCCTCTACAGGTGCCCCTTTGCTAGGTAAAAGTCAAGATAAATCTGTCAGACCTGACATCTGACTTCTGTCTGGCTCCTGCCCTGAGTGGGGACCATGGGGCACTGGAACAATGTGCTTGCTGATATGGAGAGACACCTTGTTTAACACACACATCCTCCATCCCAGCAAACCCTGTGCAGACTTGGTGTGGAGACCTGAAAATGTTCAGGCCTTTGGTCTGGCAGCCAAAAGGTACTGATAAGATGCCACTGAGTCTGACTATCATGACTGTCAAATGTTCAGTCATGAAAGCAAAATCTGTGCTTAGTGTCTCAGCAATTGCAAGCAGCTGGTGGGCATTTTTCCCTCTTGCTAAATGTAAGAGGACAGCTCCTCAGGCCTGACCAAGCCTGGGGTGACCTGTCTGGGTTGCCAAGGGGATTGAATCTGCCTCACCCTATGCAAGGAGCAAGGCAGGGTCAGGCGAGCTCTGCCAAAGGTGGAGGCAGAGCACATCATGTTTCAGCAGCTCTGAGAAACACAGCAGAGTGTTTTACCTGCTGACAGCTCCAGAGAAGAGGGATGCAAAAAGACCCCAAGCTCCTGCTGCAGAAGGCTGCCAAAAGCCCCAAGTGCTGGCATCATTCCAGCTGCTTCCCCTCTGCTGTTTTCCCTTCTGACCTGTGCAGGCAGAGAGACGGTACATGGGAATGAGGGAAAGACTTCTAAGCTCATCTGGTTTCCCTCTTTGACAAGGTAGATGTATTCCACACATTTTCTGCGTGGGGTCATTCAGGTCTGTGAAGAAGCACCGTTTCAGATCACCTGGTATAAGCTTCTGAAAAGTTCCTCTTGTGCACCTTGAAAGCACAGTTGGTGTGAACCTTAAGAGTAGATATTTGAAAAAAGTGGCTCTGGGATACAAGGGATGTAAGTGTCAACCCTTCGACCCCAACTTGTCAAATGTTGTTCTCCTTTACTGCATGGAAGCCTCACTTAAGCACAAGCTTGTTTGCTTATTTATTAAGTACATATGTGTTATGGAGTCTATGATCTGCAGAAAATATTCCAGCTTTTGTACCCAAGGGCAAAATCCTTCTTTCCCATCTGTACAGACGATCTTTGTGCTGATATTTTGCTCTTCCTAAGGGATTTCCTGTGTTGAGGGAGAGAGAAATATCAGAACTCAATATACTACCAGGTGTATCTGAAAGGAAAAACCTGCTTTGTTATCCTCCTCATTGCCTCCCTCGGGAAGAGGGGAAATGCAAAATGGAAAATGCAGGAGAAAACACAATGATTGATACTACTAATATTTAATAAACTGAGTGTTCTTTACTAAAAGAAAGTAGTGGTGGCTTTTTGCAATGAGATGATAGTTCCATCAGCATTAACAGTACTTCGCAGCTCAACAGTGGAATGGAGATACTTCTCAAGCACTTATCTTAGGCATCTTCTCTGAGAAAGCAACATTTGAAAAGGTTTCCTTTCCACTCTTTAGATGTTTGTGATCTTGGATCACCCCTCTAGTTTCTCTTCCCTTTTTTTTTCACCAAGTGTAGTCATTTCCAATAAGGTTCATGAAGGGTTTCTGTTTTTGAAGGTCCCAAATGGCTTAAATCACTCCTAGCACAAATGCACTCTCTATTGTGGAAACTGAAACCTGCCACACCATAAGGTGATCTGTATATTAGAACCAGATATCCCTTCACATCTGTATTTCCAAGCAGCAAAGCGGTATGTTTTGAATTAACCTACTTTTTGAGTGGCTCATCAGATAGAGATATGGCTATAAATACTGCTAAAGGGCTGGTGTTTGCCAGGCTTTTGCATGGATGCTTGCAGGGGAGAGAAGGAAGTGTAGGCAAGAAGTACCTCTCCTCTACAAAACACATATCACCTACACAAACCACCACACCTGCCCATCACGATGACAGGACACCTCTTCCTCCCACTATCTAAGGAAACTGTGGTCCCTTGCCAGAGGAACAACAGGGTTTTGGGGGATTCAGATTGGACCTCTGCAGGCTCCATCCTCAAGTCCTAAGTGCAAAAGTTGTGACATGGCTTGGTTCTTCCCCTCCAGAACAGGGTGGTCTGATACCCACCAGGAGCAGCCTGTGGACTTTATTATACTTTAAACACCCTCACATGGACTGAAAGGGACTGATTGGCCAAAAACCTCCAGGAAGTAAGTTTACAGTGAAGACTGTGAACAGACATATGCCCAAGCCCGTGCTATGATCCTTTTTAATTTGCTATGCACACTCAGACAAGAAAGCTAAGCCATATGAAGCATTTGAACAGGACAAGGCAAGACCATCTGTGAGCTGGAGTGGAGAGGCCCCACCATCCCAGTGTGCCTTCTAAGGAGAGCCATCCCACCTCCAGCTGAGTGTTGCCTGCATCTTCTCTGAAGAGCTGCCCTTCATCCCTCTGCACTGTGGTATGTGTTGTCATGAGAGCCAAGATATTTTCCCCAAGACATACAGCTGACAGGGGCCATGCAAGGTGATTCACCTGGCTTTTCCTATAGATGGTCACCCCCTGAACGTGTGGACAATGTTGGCTAGATATGCTCTGTAGTTAAGAGGAGCACAGGATGAAAAAGGTTAAACATAGAAGTCTCCACTTAGTTTGATTAGTCCCCTTCAGCAGATTCTTCAGGGAGAAGAATTTTGCATGAGAGACATTAAAAGGGCATTGGTACCTCTTCCCAGTTAGTATGGCAGACAACTAAGCTGCACCTTCGGCTCTCCTCACTCCACTTCTCCAGTACTGTCTTCATTTAAATCAAGACTTTAACTTCCTCTGAGCAAGATACGAATTTACAAAGTGTGATATGGAAATTTTCCTGCGGCAAGGCCACTTATTGCTCCAATTTCATTTAACTGCAGTGTAGATTTTATTATTCATAGCCAGAGGCTTGTGTAAATTTCTGAGTTGACTTCTCATGTCCTGGAAAGGGCAGAATGTGAGCTGTGGTGCTCAGGTTTCATAACGAATTGCTGTGGGAACTGGCTCGCGCCATCCTAACACAACTCCAGGAGTTTGGGAAGTCAAAGGGGAGTCTTATGAGAAGGAGCTGATATGGTTGGGTTTCCTGCTGAGCGCCACTGAGATCCTGGGGAAGATAGCACTTCCCAGTGCTGCTTGACAAGAGAAAGCAAACAGAGCTCTACCACCGAGTGCACTCAGTGCTTGACCCAGCCTTCCTACTGCTTCAGGGTTTTCTAGGACTAATCAGAATGGATAACAAAATAATTCAGAACACGAAAGTGAATGCATTTGGGGTTTCCATGGATTTACCTTAGGATCTGAGTTCAGTACAATATTGATTTTGACTAGGTCCAATCCTTTCTAAAGGCATTTCAACACTATTTTCATGCTGTATGAAAAAGGAATTTTTGTATACCATGATAAACATATTCATATGTATGTAACTGTATATATCTCCAGATACGTATCTCCACATATGCTGGAGGATTGCAAAACCATTTATAATCCATTACAGAACCATTTGAAAATTACATTCATCCCCAGATTTTAATGACTCACATAAACTCTAACTACTTATGGATTTCTATAAAGATTATTTCTGGACTGACTCAAAAATTTATGGGTTTACTTTTGTACATATATCAATGGTGAAAGAATTTTTGTTTGGGAGGGAATATGTATGCTTTACTCAAATATGATTTAGAGAAGCATAATTTTCACATGACAACAGAAAACACTTTCCTTGATCTAATGACAGTTTTAAAGGCTGAATAGTTGTCCTCTTTTATGATGAATGACTCAAAACTCAGTGGAAAGGAGATGCTTTCTGTTTTCTATCTATGCAGAGCACACTTGCTTCTTATTAATATAAATCATGAATATATGTGATTTTTAAAATATAATTAAGTTTCATGTAATTTTCACAAGTTTTCTTGAACATTAGAATATTCTCATAGTATATATACAGTTTGATATAATACATATCAAAGTGGAAAAGCGAGTATGATTTTTACTCCAATGTTAATAATATTTGGGAGCCAATTTTGATCCATGCATCGATTTTCCTTTTACACTACTGTGAAAGTACAAAGGATGCTTTGTACTGTAAGTTCTTAACACTTTCTTTGATTGAAATTGGCTCTGTCCTGGAATTAATCTAAAACTCCTGAGTCAATCAGATTTAAGAAGGTATGAGTTTTTACAAAATTCACTAAGCTCCAACAGTGAAGTTTGAAGTTTGATCTAAGAATCCAATCTATCAACACATGCAGACCTTCATTACAGTCCTTGACAATGTTTAATGCTCTGCTAAAATCATTCAAGATTGGATGAAGGAAAGGGAACAGCATTTTAATTTTTACTTCAGAATCCTCAGCTTCCAGTTTTGGCAGAAAATCTTCAGATTCAAACTGTAGATACATACAAACAAACTAAAGACTACCTTGTTAATCAAAAAATAGTTTGATTTTTCTCTTGTGTTGCATAACACAAAAATTAAATGTTAAATATTATTTCAAAATTGAGAGTTATATTCTCTTGTGATAGTGCAAGTTTTATTTTTTAATTCCCTAGATCTTTTTACTTAGGCAAAATAATGAGTTGTGTGCAGTTCTTCTTTTCAGGAAACCTTCATTTTCTGGGGGAAAATAATTCCAAAAATCTTACTTGATAATAGGTTAATGTTCTGAAAAGCTTTGAAAAGTCAGGGCTTTTTTTTTACAGTGTCTCTGTATTTTCCAACGTGATTGTTAACAGAACAAAATATCCATGGTTAGGTCTGGTAAGGATCTCTTTCCATAATGCTCTTTTGTCTGTATAACAATAATAAAAGCTTTATTGGCACCTATTTCACATGACCTCCATAATTCTCCTGTGGCTGACCCTAACCAGTACCAATAAAACCATGCATTTTCTCACTGTACATTAACAAAAAAAAAAAAAAAAAAAAAAAAAAAAAAAAAGAAAAAGAAGTTAAAATTTTATAAGGAAATCAATGCCAAAGACCTTTCTAGAAAAGTCACTTTAAAACTGGATTTTATTATAATTGTGTCTCCTTTTCTGTAGGGACTACTTTTTTTTAAGATATCATGTAATTTGCTGGTGGTTTATTTTGTCCCTCTCTCCCTATCTCCAGTCAAACAATTAAATATTTCTGAAAGGGCCCTGGAATTTTAACACAAGGGAATAGATATCCCCCAAAATCATTCTCAAATTATTTTCTTAATTCATATATTCAGGTACCAAAGGACATTCTTCAGTTCGATATTTTATCACTAGTTGAAATAGCCCTCACTTAGCAAGAAGCCAGCTCTTAAGGGATGCTATTCATGCTGCCAGTTGTATGGCATCTCTAACGAGCACTAAATAGGCATCGCGGACACTCAGGACATGCCACAGGCTGGAAGCTTCCATCCAAAGCACTTAGTGACTATCTGTGAATAATGAACACATTCATGGACCACAGCATGGGCTGTGCAGTGTCCTTGAAAGGGGAAAAGTTCTCTCCCAGTATCACTGATGGTGAAGAATTCACCTGGATTGGGTTTATAAAGATAGTACAGTGGAAAGAAAAAGAATTTTCTCTGTTTCCCCAGCTTCAGGGACCCGTAAAATTTACCTCAAATTCAGAAGGAATCCACAAAGTGTTGCTGAACTTAAGTGCTATTTAACTCATATTTGAGGGGCTTTAGGGTTTTCTACACGCAAGAAAAATTTTCCCATTGCCGTGTCCTTGCCCTTTGCGTGTTCCCTGCATCAGAGGCCACTCAAAACGGGGTACCCCCGTGAGATGTGCATCCAGGCGGGGGGGCTGGCAGGGACACCCCTCTGGAAAATCCCTTCCGCTTGTCCTTGCGAGCCTCAGCGGGGCATAACCCACCACCCCTGGGTCCTGCTCCGCACCGGCCACTTCTTGAGGACGGCAGAGCCCGAGCAGGGGCCTGGCGAGCTCTGCAGGGATGAGAGGTGCCCGGGCGGGAGAATTTGGGTGGCTCTCCGGGAAGGTGAGCGGGCCCCCGCCTCCAGAAAGGAGCAGAGGGAGAGGAAGGTGTTACACAGAGGTTTAGAGGGGGTGCAATCATCTTCTGGTTGATCAGTGTTTTATGGGGATCATTTGTTTATTTTGTTGTTTTCTTGTTTTAGTATCGCTTTTAAGTAGGTATCCGAGCCATCCCACCGCTTCTGCTCCTCTGAAGGAGCTTTGAACCCGAAAAAGCAACACTGTTTTCTAGGAACTGTTTTTGCATTTTGGTGGCTCCCGACTATTTACTGCAGATGCTAACACAGTCTTATTTGTTTTATTTTTGTACCTAAACACCTAAACACAACATGTCTGAAACAGTATTTTTATTTTTAAGTTTACACATGCATATATACATACATATACACCTGTGTATGTGTATATTTATGAATTATATATATATGATTAAAAATAAATAAATAAATAAATAAATATATAGGCAGATATTGACCAATTCCCTTACCCCCAGCGATGCCGTCTGATCTCTTAGGAGGGTGTCAGGAACTGAGCGATCTGTTCAGCACCGCTTTTTTTTGACACGTAGTAGGGAGCATGATGCCCCTGCCCAAAGCCACCTCTGCCCGCAGCGCCGGGGGTCGATAGCCCCCGCAAAGTTCCGGACTCGGAATGATCGCGGCTCTTAAAGGCAAAGAAGAGCAGAGATTAGTGGTGCGAGCGATAAAGCCTGCCTTGCATTTACCTTCTATTTTACGACACATCGAGGCAGTGAAGGGACAGTGAGGGGAGACATCAAACACCAGCAGGGTGATTGCATTCACTTCGCAGGAAGCCGTTCCGCTCCTTGCGGGAGGTGGCCGGGCAGCGGCGGGAGTGGCCGGGCCGCCAGCACCGTGACTCACTGGAGGCCTTGTCACACACACACGCGTTTTCGGCCCCAAATATAGTCCTCCGTCTGCTGATTCCCCACGGAGCCCGGCCCCAAATCCCCATTTCCTCCTGCCCTCTGCGTGGCAGCCGGCTGTCGAGCAAACCCTGACTCAGGCTCAGGAGCCGTCGGAGATGGCGACGGGGGGGATATCCCACGGGCATTCCACGCCATGTGGCCGGCGGGCACCCCAGGGCAGAGGTGGGCACGAACTGGAAGCCAGGGCTGTTCACCGAAGAGACCCCGCCGGCAGCGGGCCGGGGCCACAGGCCGCGGCTGTCCCGCACCTCGCGGAGCTGCTCTGCACCTGAAGCCTCCGACACCCCGGGGGAAAAGATGTACCTGGCAAAGAAACAGAGCCAAAGAAGGAAAAAATAAGGGGCCCCACCACCTGTGGTCTAAAACCGGTCTCAAGGCCAACTCTGTATAAAACACGTGTTTTTTCTCCATCCTGATCCATGGGAGGTATCAGGACGTGCCCATTCCCCTCCATTCCCCTGCCTGCAAAAAATAAAGATTTACCGTGCCGCAAAGAGACGGCCGTGGAAGAGAAGGCAGTTGGGGAAGGAGAGGTTTCGCTTGGCCGCGGCTAGGCTGAACCCCGCCGGAGGCGGCCCCGGAACAGCGGCACAGCCCCTGCCAGGCGCGGGGGTAGCCCGGGGTGACGGCAAAGCCCTCGGCACCTCTCTGTGCCCGCTACCTCGGGGCAGGTGACTCGGAACGACGTTAGGGCAGGGGCCAAGGATGTCTTTCTATCATTAAATTACGAAAGTACCGTCACTGGGTGTTTTTTCTGCTTCCTGCTCTGATGGATGGTTGAAGGAAACACACGCCCTTTTTGTTCTCATCATCATAATAAGCACTAAGAATATCAAGCACGAAATGTTAGTAATGTCACTATAGTGATGCAAAAGTATGTAAACATAAGTACGATCTTAAAAAAAATCCCCAATTAATGGACATGCATGTACAAGTGTTGTGTTTGCAGGTATAGGACTATACTCATCCTGGTTCTGTGTTTCAGGAATACATCTGAGTATACATGACTTTCACAAGCACGGTTCAGCATTATTGCACACCAAACAGTTATACATTATACTAAAGAAATACGGAGGAAGGTAAAGCAGGAGCAAATTTACCGTGGTGATTTTATTAAACTATTTATAAGTGAAAAGCAAACAATATTACGTAAGTTGCATGATCACACTGCAGGGACACTTTATAAAATATAGGTAGGGGACACAAGCATATCTTTTATAGATGTGCATATTGTATATGTGCTGTATAGAAGCAATCACGGGCCGCATTTTTCTCTTTACTCCGGAAAGCACACATGTATTTTCTGAGTCTGCCAGTCAAATAAAGCTGACGGTTTATGGACGCATAAAGACTATCGGTCAAACTCGTACTTCATATGCAGGAACAAGCAGAATGCGCAGAGCATAAAAGACAGATTTGTTAATGTCACTTCTGTGCAACAAGTGACAAATGCTCTGTCGCCCGGCTTACAGTTTACTAGACCGCCATCCGTCTCGCCTAAGTTAAGAGCGAAAGCCGAATGTGCCGCTCTATATTCCCGCTTTTCCAGAGTCCATTTCAGAGCTCCGACTGGAGCTCTTTCTTGCGTCTTTCTGGAGCCGTTGGAAACAGAATTATTCTCTTATCTTCGTTCTTTGTTTTTGTTTTTGTTTTTNTTTCAAAAATACCCCCTGACCTCAAAGGTTCCCGCTGCCACTCCGGGAAAGGCAGCGAGACCTCTCCGTGGCGGGGAGGCCAGCTCCGCTCCCGGCTGCGCCCCTGCCCCGCCGGACACTCCCGCTGGGCAGCAACTCGTGCCCCCGATCTACAGCGGGAGGGGAGGCGGGGCTTGGGGAAAGGGTACCAGGAGTACCACAAAGGGGAGCAAGGAGGGATCCTCCGGCTGAGAAGAGCAGAGGAGGAGGAGAGGATTGACCTGCATATGAGCATCGCAGGGGCATCTGTGTACTCACCCAAACCTCCACGGGTCCCGACGTGCACTCTGGACCGACTCGCCCCTCTACTAACCTGGCTCGCCTGGTCCCGAGGGAAAAGGCAGAGGGCAACCCCCCTGCTCCGGCGTCCCGCAGCGAGGGGGCTTTTGTGGGATTGCTGGGATCCATCTCTCGAGGCGAGCTCCAGGGGGTCGGAAAAAGGGAGCAGGAGGAGGAAGACTTTGCAGCTTCCCACGAAATGGGATTACAGTAAGAATAATGCTTAAAAAGTCGGGCTGAAGAGGGGTAACGTCAGCAACCACGGGCTCGTTCCTAGAGGGGGCAGCGCATCTCCGCCGTCTACCCCGCCCGGGGCGGCGGGAGACAGAGAGTCACGGACGGCCCCTTCTCCGATGAGCGGGGCTGGCTGTCTTTCTAAATAAACGATACAGATATCGTATGCACATCTATAAAAATATACCTGCATATGTATATAAATAAATATAAAGGCAAAAGAAAACGGACCTCGAGAGACCCCTTAGAGGAGAGTCCTCTTCCCTTCCCCAGCAGGCACGCTCCCCTCCACCGGCAGGACACCCGCTGCCTGCTCACGCGGGCAGTCGCCCCTCCGCCACTCTCCCAAAACAGACTCAAAGGCCTCAACCAGGGGGCTCCGGGCTGAGGACCACCTCACCGCTCCGCCGACAGCCCGCGGCGGCGGCGGCCGGGCCAGCGGGGCCG
>VZTN01018467.1:221145-234027 GCA_013400515.1 Erpornis zantholeuca
AGCCGCCTCTGGCTGTCTCGCACGTCGGGTCGCAGTCCGGCCCCACCCAGGCGGTACCTGGGCACCCCCAGCACCGCCATGCCGGGCCTGCGCACACGCAGACACAGACACGGACACGCGGACAGAGACACAGACAGACACAGACACACAGAGACACAGACAGGTACACACGGGCACAGCCACAGCCACAGCCACAGCCACAGCCACAGCCACAGCCACAGCCACGGACACGGACACGGACACGGACACGGACACGGATACAGGCACATGCAGACACGCACACGCAGACACACACGCACAGGCAGGAGGAGGGGAGGCTCCGCGGGCGGACGCGGGGATATGCCACCGCACAGGCACCAACCTGCTTCCAGGGTGTTGTGCCCCCTTCCCGGCCTCCTGGGGCTGTCTGTCCCGTGCCCAGGAGCCCCTCACTTTCCTGTCATACAGCGGGGCAGAGGGATATCCTTGGATCCCTATGGGAGCGTCTCACCCTTCTTCTCCCCTCAGGAGGGTGTGGGGCCGCGGCCAGCCCTCGGCAGCCCCCTCCCCATCCTGTCCCCCACCCTCTCCCTGCGCTCCTCCGGGCAGTGCTATGCATGCGGGGCGGGGGCGCGGGCGGTGGCGGGGACTGATGCTGTGCCTTGTCCTTGCAGGCAGCGAGTCCCGCCGGCTCCGGGCAGAAGGGAAGAGCCGCGGCCTCCGCCCTGAGAGCAGGGATGCGGGGTCCCCGCTCGCCACGGAGGGGCTACGCGTACCCCGGCAGCCGCCGCAGCGAGAGGCCGGGGGCTGCGGCGCGGAGAACGGCAGATCATCGGCGGCGGGCGTCAGGAAGAAGACGAGGACCATCTTCTCCAAGAGCCAGGTGTTCCAGCTGGAGTCCACCTTCGATGTGAAGCGCTACCTGAGCAGCTCCGAGCGGGCCGGGCTGGCCGCCTCGCTGCACCTCACCGAAACCCAGGTGAAGATTTGGTTCCAGAACCGCCGCAACAAGCTCAAGAGACAAATGTCGTCCGAGCCCGAGGGCCAGGGACAGGGGCCGGCCGAGCCCCTCGGGGAACCTCAGGTCCCCGCTGCCGCAGCGGCTCTCTCCTTGCCGTCCCTCTACAAGGACAGCCCCCTGCTCAGTCGCTGCTTGCTGCCGCTGCCTTTTCCCCTGCTCTGCCCGGGCAGCGCCATCCCCTACCTCTGCTTCCCCGGGCCGGGCAAACACTTCAGCCTGGTGGACGGGGACGTATAGCCTCTCCCCCGGTCCCCGACCTTCCCTTGCCGGGGGCCGCCCCGATTTTATTTATGACCCAGCTGTGCCGGTGGAGTGTCCATCTTTTCCACAGCTGCCCCCTGGCCCACGGAGGGGCCGCCCGGGCTCCCCCCACGCTTGTCCGCGGGCTGCCGACACGTTGCTAAAAGCTCGAAAGGGCGCTGCCAACCCGCCCTCCCTCTTGCAGTGCTTTTTCTGTGGTCAGGACCGAGGCGGTAACACGAAGCCACCAAAGAAACCGGGACTCTCTCTGCCTGCCTCCCTTCCAAATTATCTCGTTCCCGTATTACAGGAGGGGCTATGCTCTTCCTCAGTCCAAGGGGACTGTGTCCCCGCGTCTGTCCCAAGCGCCGTGGCCGTCGCTCTGCCGTGAACCGAGTCACGTTTAATAGAGATTGATAATGGTGAAGGCCACTGTGTGCTCCTCTATCTCAAACTCTCCACCTCTAATACCCCTCAGAGTAGCTTCTCCCCATCTTTAACATTATCAAAATGTAGACACCTTTCCTCTGATCTGGTTCTTAAACTGTGTTTTTCCTGCTTTTTTCCCTTTCGGAAGAAACGTCCCAAGCTCTCTCTTGCAAGTTTTGTGCTAACTGGTTCTCAGACTGGTTCTCTCATCACTCGTGTGATGTTTTTACGGGACAAGACAAGCTGTGTCTTGTGCTAATGCCGCCCCCCGAAATCTCGTGGGACGGTTTTACCTGCTATCCTAGAGTAAAGAAGTGGGGTTTAAAAATTTTTCATATATATATAAATTTGCAAATGCTTTTGTCGTCCTTTGGTTTCTACGTTTACATGCTTTATATCCCAAGGTTGGAAATAAACTTTTTCAGAAAGTTGAAACTCCTGCCTTTTCAATAGTCACTAGGTATTATCAAAAGAAAGATATTTCCTAGAGTGCATCGATGGCTTTTATTTTAAAAATAAAGAACAAAATTTAAAAATAAAAACACAATCGTGGCGTTACGAAATTCACCCTTGCATCGGCGAGGGGCAACTCATCGAGTTTCCCAGTGGGGAAAAAAGCGCGGTAGTTGTTTCGGCTAGATAAGAAGGGGTTTTCTTTCCTTTCCCCACTCTTCTTCCGTTTGTCTTTCCGTGGGCAACTGAGGCAGATGAGCAAGGATCCCTCAGCCCAGCGAGGGGACCCCGGCGCAGGCAAATCCCGCGGCTCGGGGCCGCTGCCGCGGTTCGCTCCCAGCCGGGGAGGTGCCGCAGCCGCAGCTGCCGCGGGCGTCCTGCAGCCCGGAGTCGGTGCCGCTGCCGGTCCCGGCGCCAGCCGAGCTCGGGAAAGTGGCTTCCCCGGGTGTCTGAAGCTTTCTCGCCGCTGCGGTGATCTAGGAGTGTCGTTTGACCTCCCCTCTCGCTTTTTAATCCATTTCGAATTAGTGTCAAGTAGCAAGAGGAATCTCACAGGGTGCCCTTGCTCTGAAAAAAAAAAAAAAAAAAAAAAAAGTTATAGAGGCTGTGGCAAGGGTGGTGTAACCAAGTGGAGTCGCTTAAGGGGAGCTGCGGGACCCACTTCATAGCTCAGGTTTACCCAAACTTCCACTCCCGGGAAGGTGCAGGCGACGAACTGACGGTCTGGATCGCAGGACCCACTCTCCTTTCCTGGTGTGAATTTATAAAGATAGTTAAAAAAATTAAAATCCTCTGAGTTTGCGGGTTGCTGTGTGGGTAACAAACACTTAGAGACACATACAAGCGATGATGTCCTTATTTCCCAGGGTGATGATCCGTGGTTCCTGTTTGTCTATATTTCATAATTGATGATCTATATCGGAACTTTCCTTTGGTTGTTTGTTCTAGTATTTCCCATGTCGATAAGCCCTTACTCGACTACTGTCACCAGATTAATCAATACCAATAGAAGCAAGTCCACCTTTTTCTGAATCTGTACCTACGGAAGTTAAATCAGATGCAACAGCTGTACACTAAGGTCCCTTTCCTTAGTTCTTTAACATGGAACTAAACTTTATTTAAAGACACTGTCTTTCCACATGACTGCGGCCTCGGATGTCTCCTTGGTGAAAAATAACTATATCAGAAATAATTATTCGGCAATTAATCTACTTTTCACCACATCTCTCAAACCATTTTCAGTCTTCTCTCTGTTTTATCATATTTCCCTCCAAATTGTTGCTGGAGCTACAGAAGCAACTGTAGGAAAATACGGACCCACAAAAACGAAGGGAGGTTTGGTTTGGTTTTTTTTTCACTAGAAACAACGGGAAGAGTAGTTCTGCATGCAATAGTTAGCGCGCAGTCAAGGTTTAACCACTTGCTGCTGACGGACCCCAAAGCCACGATCGTTAGGAGTTAGTGAACAACGAACGCCTGGCACACCCCCGCAGCTAGGCAAAGAAAACAACTATCCCAAAATATTCGTATCCCATCAAGATATAGTGGTGGTTCTGAGATCATTGGCCAAAAGTATTATCCCAACTGTTGCTGCACAGCGTAGCACGGCCAGTAGCAAAGGGGCTTTCTTTGAAGAAATCCAAGTTCGGGATGCATCGGGATTCCCAGCCGAGCAGTCAGCGCCGATCACGCTGAATATTACTGACATTCCTTTTACAGCTCAAAACAATTGTGTTTGCAATTAAAAACTGCTCCTTACTGCAACAAGGGATTGCTACAAGCCACTGTACGGCAGGACATTTAATACTGACTAACCTGTTGATGGGCCACCTCAAAGAATGAAACAGACCATAACAGAACTGAACAACCAAACAAGGAAACAGACCCCAAACAAACCCCAAACCAACCGACCAAAAATCAACCAAAAAAATCCAAACTTCAACAAAAAAACCTCACCCCAAACCCTGAAACACCCAAAAACTCTGCTAGAGTTAGCAAACAGTTTGAGGGAAAAAATAAAAAATCCAAACAAACGAACAACCAAACCAAAAAATCAACCCCAGCTCCAAACAGTGCTAGAGCTCCTTAGCTGCTGGAGCTGAGATTTAAAAATGTGCTGCAGAGGTTTGATGCAGTGATAGTGCAACTGATTGAGAAGTGTGTGGAAGACACAGTGTTCTTCCATACTGTCTATTAAAAGCTCATATAAAATGCTTCATTTTTTTTAATGATTGTAGCAATAACTAGAAGCCCAGTCTGTGCTGGGATATCTCTTGTGTTAGGTATGGCACATATATGCAACAGGCTGCCTTGGAATGCTCCATAAACTGAATAGTAAAGAAAGATATGGCTAAGACCTGGTGCCTGAATCTTCCAAAAGAAAGATGGTAATTAGATACAACATTTATCAACAAGAAAATATATTAAAAAATCAGTTGGAGACATACATAAATGCATTGTATATATACACAATGCATTGTATATATACACAATGCATTGTTCATTGAAAGAGTGCAATAAAATGGCTTAAAAAATTCTCTCAATCTCTCTCTCCTCCATCTATTCATAAAAGCCCCACAAGGCTCATCCTAAGTGCAGCAGCTCCAGAAAACTGTTCACCTGTTATGCTGTAAAATTCCCTGGGTTTAGGATGATCTATCACACAAATTTTTTTTGGTACAAAATTGTGATGAGAATTAGAAAATTCAATTATTTCTGCTGGAGAGTAAGCCTTCTTACTTCTCTGCTCCATTAGAAGGTTTTTGAAAACTCTCCTATGACTGGTTTTCCACTGGTGTCTCCTAATCAGGAGGCTGGACCAGCACTTGTTACCTTTTTTTTTTTTTGTTTTGATTTGCTGTTCTCTAATCATCACAGACATACACACCTTGATGGACCAGCACGAGGACACTGTGCCAGCCCTTCTTGTCAGCTCCCCTGCTGTCCAGATTTCTGCTCCTGGCCAAGCTGGGGTTCACCTGCACAAGGTGAGGGAAGGTGTACTACAGGCTAGAGAGAGGAGTTATTTAGCATAGCTCTATGGCCTTACTAGGGCTTGATGCAGAGTATGAAAACTTTCCTGCTTCTTCTCCCCTTTTCATGGATTTGCTATATTTTTCTTTTTCTTTGTAGGCTAACTTGAAATGGTAACTTGTATTTTCTTCCCTTTTAAGAGGAAAGGATTGAACTTACTACACATTTTATATGTTCATATGCAAAAGAAGAGTTTCATCTGCCTTAGAGGGAGGCTGGCAGTGTTACACCAAAAAGTGGTAATATTTCATGTTCTGCAAGGAAACCACGAATGATTGACACTAGAGGAATTAGATGAAGAAAATGGAGTCATAGCTTTATCTCCCAGGGGAGAGTCATTTAAATCTCGGAGAGATTAACAAAATTTAAGGAAGATAATAATTCATTGCAGAATGTAAAAAAAAAAAGAACAACATGGATAATCCAAAGGCATTAAAAACAAGAAGATATAACTTTTGAGAGGAACACAGTAAAGATGCTCTCTCTGCATCCTCTGTGCAGTGGACATCTAACTGCACTATTTTTTGGAAAGCCAATAGTTTATTTCCTTTTCCTGTTCATGTGAATATATGCAGTGGGCTCCTTTTGCAGGTTAAATTTGGGCTAGGTCTGATTCTGCTTCCCCTTCTGCTTTTCCCTTGATAAGAAAGCAAGGGTGAGACCTTTAGAATATGTCTGATTTAGGGCAGAATTTGTCAGATTGAGTCCTTAACATCTTTTCCTTTTAAAAGAATCTGAAGTTGTAATATCCTTATAGTTGCAATGTGAAATAGTAACAATATTGAAAAAGTAAGTTATAGATTTACTGGAGAGGTTTGTAAATGCCTGAAACTCATTGCTCTATGCATCTGCATTTGTGTCAACACTGATGTTTAACATGCTCTTGCATCCAGAGATGTGGTTGTCAACCAGCTCATCGGTCACTTTAAAGTAGAGATCATATAAGTAACTTAAAATAAAAACCTGTAAAATGTTTCTTACTGAAAATAGGGTCTATCAAACATCATAATTTCAGTAATATTTATCTTGCATCCCATTCTGTGTTGGAGTACCTGGGAAGTGCTCTGTTCCTAGAGATAGGAAGCTTTTTATTTCAGAGAAGTATTTAGCTCCAGAGGAAAATGGTGAGTTCTGGAAGGGGAAATGGTGATTGCAATACAATCAGTGCATAGAGGGGACATTCATATCTTCCCCTTCTCTGCTCTCAACACATCAATTACATTGGTGCTGGTCTTTATATAAATTCCAACAGAGATGAGAAAACTCTACCAGACATTCTAGGAAACAAAACCTAAAAGAATGTCCAGTGTGAACACAGCACAACATTCCCAGCTGT
Source organism: Erpornis zantholeuca (assembly GCA_013400515.1). Taxonomy (NCBI): domain Eukaryota; kingdom Metazoa; phylum Chordata; class Aves; order Passeriformes; family Timaliidae; genus Erpornis; species Erpornis zantholeuca. Next base: position 227,637 of record VZTN01018467.1, read on the forward strand.
ATTATCAAAATCAAGTTATTTAGCACACTAAGCAATTGGGAATATACAAGCAAAGAAAGTCTGCAAGATCAGAAAATCTGCAGTTAATTAGGAGGAGCAAGAGAGGAAGACATGGGCAGGCCTGAAGGCTCTGAGGACAGAAGCACAGCAGCAGGTAAGGGATTTTCAAGCTAAATTTTGTTGTGCCCACCTGTGAGACCTTTAGGCCCTAGTGGGCAATGCATGCTGCTTTTAGAAGCAGCTGTGTGGTCAGAGTATCAAGAACTGTATTTGGAGTCAGCAACCTAATAAACCAGTCACAAATCATGAGTCTACCAGGACAATTGGGTATTGTGCCAGACCAGAAATGATGGGGGAGTCTGAGGACAAAGGCAGGGGCAGAGCATTGTGTGAAGATGTTTTTGTACACACCCACCTTTGAATTTTGGTTCCTCAGACTGCTGCAGTCATATGTGTCCTTTGGGACAGTGATTCCTGAGCTGTCCTGGTTGGAGCAGAGGCTACCCTAGCCTGCTCAAAGATTTTTTGTCAGTTTGAGACTTGTTATACAGAAAGAAGTGACACTATTAAATAACAGACCCTCTCCCACAGTTCTGATTTTTTTCATTACTTTCACACTTACATTTAGAGATGAGAAGTTAAACCTTTACAGAGGATGCATCATGTGTGAAATCATCTAGGAAGCTTATCTGTCATGGCTGTCTTCTATTTTGAATTTAAATTATTGAACCAGCATGGCTCTTATCATGTGGGGAAGTAATTTAATAATTGATGAACGTCAACACTTGATTGAATCTGGATGAGCTTTCGTCCCGGCTGTTCTCCCCAAATCTGCCAGATCCAGATCCTCATTTCTTTTAACAGTTAGCTATAGGACAGCTACAAGAACCTTAGTTCTGCCTATGTATTTTATCTGTGACCACCTGTGAGAAAATAAAAGTTACACACAGAGTCAACATAACTGTGAGATTGGTGTGAACTCTTAGTTCTTTTTAAGCATAATGAACAAATTTTTTTACTAAAAATAATCCCTATATGCAGTTATTATGTCTTTCTAAAGTAACACCAATGCTCAAATCAGAAAGGAGATTTGTCTGTCAGTTACCCATAATGTTCTCTGTGTTCCAGTCTGCTGGGAGATGTATATCAGCTTACACATGTAGGGACTACATTCACTATGAGATATATACACTTCCTGAAGTTACTCCTGACAACATCAATATTCCCTTTTTCCATTTTTGTAAATGAGTGACAAGTGTAGATCTATTTTGCAAATGAATAGTTGGGACTCTTGCATAAATATCTTTCACTCTTTCCTTGCAAATGTTGCGATATCTACTGAATTTTTCACTGTCTCATTTACAGTGAATCCTTTGTATGAACTGATAAAGATCTGAACATCTCCATGTTCTTTCATGCAAACACATTTGTAATATCTTCACACTGATTCCTAATTGTCAGCTGAGTAAACACCTGGTGCTCCTGTATTTTCATGTATGTTTGTGTGTGCTTTAACATATAATAAAACACTGAAAAATGCTACATGGTTAAAAAGTTTTGTTTTTAGCAGTCTCCAGTGTTTTGTACATGTAGGATTGTTTGGTCACTTCTGTGACCCATACAGTGACATAACTCTCTGCCTTTTTGTACAGCACAAGGGAAACAATCTGGACCTGTTATGGTATATTACTGTGTAATTTCAATATTTGCTTAGACAGTCATTAAAGTTAAATTATAGATGCAAAGAACCCTAATTACTCTGTAGGAAATGTTATGTGGTAAGATGTGCATGCGTTTTTAAAAGACACTGCAATTTGTGGATTTGTAACTAAATATCTGCATTCAATTTTCATTATTAAATAATTACTTCACATATGTATCTGTTTCCCTAGACTACCAAACCTGACACTTTAGTGGGTGAGGAGAATGGCACTAGTTTGTATATCCTTGTGTTAACAAGCTTTTAATAATCATGTGGTAAAGTTGTAAAACTGGGATGCAGGCAAAATAGATGAAAAGGTAATAGCTAAATTAAAAAAGAAATATGTTTAGCATTATAAACTTACAGATTGCACAACAAACCTGTGAAAAATATCGAAAATTTCAGTTTTATTTTCATATTAAGATGCTCACAGAACTAAAAACATACCAAAGAACAGCTGTTTCTTATTGCTTCCATGGTGTTATTTTGTTAGAAGAATATTTTAATAAAATAATAATTATTTTTTGACAAAAATTCTGATTTAGAAATGCAAAATATTTTGAAAATAGGTATTAAAACTAGTAACTCAATTATTAAGATAAATGTCACCTTTAATGAAACTCTGTCTCTCAGTGATTTGCATGTCTCAAGGGAGACAGAGTCTATAAGCATTGCTATCAGAAATAGCAAATGACTGATACAGTTAAGGCATCAGTCCCCTCTGTCATGTCATTGGACTCCAATCTAAATCAATGGGGAAATGTCCCCTAATATGTCTACTTGTCCCTTTATTGAAAAATCTTTTGCCCTGGGCCAGATGCCAGGATCAAATAATCCTCATGTTTTCTGCTGAATTTGCTGAGTTCACATGTGGAAGGGTTACTTAGGTTGGTGACAGCAGTGGCAGGGGACAGCACTTGAACTGAAAGCACTTTCCACAGTAAATCTGGCTGGGGATTGCTGTAAGCAAACTCCCAGAAACATTGTAAGTGAAAGCAGTTTGGGGAGAGGCTCTGGGAACTTCTGACAGACATGCACATTGTAAACGTGTGGCTTTTCTCTCTGAAGCTCTGTCTTGGAGAAGTGCTATTGTCAGGCTGCATTAGATTACTCTGACCCTCACAGATCCGTTTGGAGGCTGAGTAACACCTAGCAGACTCATTGGGGTATTGGTACCAAAGTAAGTCAAGTGGCTTGGAACAAGTCTCTTCTGATCTTTTCTGAAAAGAGTATGAGTCCTTCTCAGAATAAAAATGGTGAGAAACCAATGGTTTAATTTTCTGGGTGCAAGACCCGAGGTGTGTGGTACCCCAAGCTCTTAGAAATGGCCAAAGAAAAGGAGAAGCTCGTGCATCTTGTGAAAGGTTGTGTGTGCTGATTTTCCAGGGCTGTTTCTGCTTTCTGTTACAAGGACCTGAGGAATACACTGTTTATATTCTCAGGCTGTTTTATATATTCAGATTATTCCAAGAAAAACATTTTTTGAAGATACAAAACACTACAATGAAATGTCAGATTCACATATTAAATGTAACACACTTCCATCATGAATAAAATGAAGGAGCAGAGACTTATCTGTAACAGACTTAGTAGGTGAAATCCTTTTCCATTGTCACAGAGCATTAGCTCTGCAAAAATTAAAATTAGCACAATAATATATAGGTCTGTGAAATGGGGTTGAGTCTCATTCCTAAAAAGATTATATATGGCTTTTGGCTATGTTTGAGAGTGTGTACATTCCAGCTTAGTTTTTAATAAAATTAGCACTTGCACCTGGCACCACTCTTTTCTAGTGGTGGTGGAACAGATCTATAATTGCAATTATTTTCCTCCTGGGTGATTTAGTTCAACTCCCTGTGCCATGCAGGATATTCCCCTACATTATTTCTACTACTTATCTAATCTATTATTGAATAGTTCTGGTGATGGTGCCTCAATTACCTCCATTACCTCTCTCCCAATGCTTTGCTCCTCTGTCTGATATGATTCCCTCCTGCCCCACAAGGAATGCCTTGGGTTGTGTGACATGTAGTTTTAGGCTCTATTTCTTAGTTTGATCACTTTCACATTCTTAGAATCCCCCACTTTGGAAAGGTTTAAAGGGTCATCAGGACTTGTGTAATCTCTTTCATTCTCAGGTTTATGAGCTGGGATCCTCCTGCCATTGAGGTAGCTTTTCTTTACCATTTCCTGAAGTATTTATGGTGTGTGTTCTGCCTTGTTGTCTTCCCAAATCCACAGACAGAAATGCTCATACTGCAGTGAAGTAGTACCTAAGCTGGCGATGTACAAAGTTTAGAAAGTTTGCTATATACCCTTTTCTTCATATTTCAGTGACACAATACACTGCAACATTATGATAATTCTATTATTTTTGTCCAAGGTCTGTGTTTTAATATGTTGCATACTTTCATTTATAGAATGAATCTTCTTATGAACCCACCTATTCACCTATCTCTTCACCTATCCATCGCTTGTCTGCCTGTCAATATATCTATCTCACTCCCACTCCTGCTGTGCAATCTCTCCACACTATATGGACATCACCACATATTTTGCTCACAGAAGCAGATTTATGGCTCCTACCCTTAATTTGAAGTAAGCAGCATTTCTCTCAAGAGTGTCTGCCAGTGATCCCACTGCTCTAAATATTATGTCCAAGGGAAAATGCTAAATAAGAAATATGGTCTATTATGTGTTTAGCATACCAAAATGGGACCCATCTTGGCTGTGATCTTAGTGCTGACAAACACAAGTGTACCACACATCAGTGACGACGCTGATAGTGTGGTTAGAGATCCTCTGCTGAGAAAACATGAAGTAACCTGAAATCTACTCCAGTTTTCTCCCCATTTGTGCTGGAGAATGAAGCCCAGTTAGGGAGGTCCTTGATGTCAACACATACAGATGCAAACCAGAACCATCTTTTATCAGAGAAGATTTCCATGGTTACATATATAATCTTTATTACATCTGCATGTAATACACTCCTGAGCATTTTGCTGTGCTTCTTTTTTACCTCTGAACAGAAGGGAAGGACTGGAAGAGCACCATAATTCCTTAGGGAAGAAGGTGGAAGATAGATGTGAGGGCATACCATTAGGGCTGGGTGATCTGCAGGAGAGGTGTAACGAGGACTCAGATTTGTGCCAATTTCCTTTTATCACTGCTGTGGGAGGAAAGGGCTGTCAAATGTAAAGTGTGTAACATGTTCACCACTCAGAGCTGGTGCTGATGCCCTCCCACTGCTATGGCTTCTGACCAGCAGATCTAATTCCATCGGCATGTCCAGGAACTTAGGAGTTAATTTGGCCTTTTAAAATAAATATTGTCATGTCATACATTTAGTAGGCAACATTTAACCAGGGATGAAAATGGGAGAATTAAAGAAGAGAGATAACTAGCCAAGCTGCTCAGGGTTATGTGGGAGATCCGTGACAGGGTGATTATATTCCAGGCCTACAGAAATTTGATATCCTGACAGGTGGAAGACAATCTTAATTGTGTATCAAAGTTCATGTTTCATTTTTATTATTTCTCCTCAGACTGAAATACTGGTGAGAATTCTTTCAGCAAAATATTTCTTTAAATGTAAATGCTGATTCTTCTGAAACCAATCATGGGAATGGAAGTATTTGGCTGAAATAATTGGCTCTTGGTCATTCTGAAAACACTTCAAAATCATCAGAATTTTTAGATGCAAGATTTTCAAAATGTGCTAATTTTAGGATTTGAAATAATGTTGGGTTTTTTTTTTCCCCCCGAAAGAGGAAAGAGAATTACAGATCAACTGAACGAAATTTCAAATATCTGACATAGAAACAAAATGTTGAAAAATTAGAGAAACTAATTTTCCAATATTTGTGATTATTTTTTCATTTTTAACAGCTGTATTTGGAAGATGAATATTTTAAAAATCACAATATTAGTAGGCATGATGATTTTGTTAACAGATTAAAAAAATCAGTAAGGATTAAAGAGGTGCAAAATTCAGACACATCTGAGCATTTTTCTCTAATTTCACCATTCGAAACTGTATTTGCTTCTTGGATTTAAGGTTGTCTTCTTGCCATGCTAGGGGCCAACCCAGCCCAAAGTCATGCTTTGGGTTCTCAAGTTATCTGTACACCCACAAAATCCAGATCCCACAGCCACATTTTACTATGTAAGTAAATCCATGAAGACTGTTCAAGCAGTATTCCCAACGGCAGTATGGTGAAATCAATGTTGATTTTAATTATGTTTTGGAAGTACCCCATGGATTAGCTCGCAATGAAGGAGGAGTTCAACGTTAAGTGCGCAAGTGTAAGGAATGGAGCCTGACACAACGAGCAAGAAACAGCTTTGCCTAGCCCAGCTTTGTGAGCTGTGAAAGACCTTCATGACCACTCTTCGGAGCACAAAATGTCTTAAGTGTGAATTCAACTCTGCTAAGAGTGTCCATTTTTTACCTCATGGTTCTCTGAAGAGAGTGAGAAATCTTGCCCTTTCTCCATGGCTTAATCAACCCTGCTGAAGAAGAGGCACATCCTCACATTTTCTAATGAAGAGTCGAGTTCTCTTGAGAACTTGGAATGCAGAAACTGAACTGAGCAGAAGTTTTCAGACTCCTGGGGAGGAGACTGAAACCTGCTTCAAAATATTTTAAAATTTATAAAGATCAGATTTAGTGTCACTAAAATTCAAATT